>JAHPZR010001592.1:0-2500 GCA_019787425.1 Platygyra sinensis
AAAATATTATATATTATGGGCTATAACTTAAAGAATGCCAGAAATGTAAAGAGCATATCGAAAATACCAAAATGGCCAAGTGTGAGGCCCCTGAGATTAAAGAGTAAGTTAATACGTCAGCTTCGATTTTCGGAAAATTCGGAGCATCCTTATGGAAAATGTTCCTGGAGAAGAAGGTCTTGCTCTCCAACACCTTTTTCCATACAAATATTCTTTTCTTTTTAATTCAAACCCTTACTAAAATCTCATTCTTTAATAATGCCAGGGGGCTCAAACTTGGCCATTATGAGGTTCTCGCCATGCGTTTCTATTCTGGCATTCTTTAAGTTATAGCCCATAATTTTATTACGTATCAGTGTGCACTTGTAAAGTAATTAGATTATTCGCTCTCGATTTCTATGCGTGATAGTTGACTCGGGCTGCTCCCTTGTCTAATATGGCGTTATAGAAATCGCGCACCAATAATCTGATTGTTAAAGAGGAACACAATTTTAAATCAATCAGCGCACGTATTTGTTTTGAGTTTTTTTTGCAACTTATATGTAGCTTAGTCATTGCTGTTGAAACTGATCGCCAATTTGAAGGAGTTTCATTTTGTTTTCTTTCCCCATTTGCATTAGCCGAGTACACAATTAGCCAATCAGAAGCCCTGCCCACTGTCCTGATCTCTTACAACATGAGGCCACCCACAAAATATCGTCGGATTTTTGGCCGAATTTCGATTTGGTAAATAACTGACCGGACCTTTTTTGGTATGGTTCAGTGACTTATTTGGCCCGGTTGGCCTCGCCAAGTCAACAAGTAACACTTACAAATGATAACAATCAACACCCACGATACGTTACTTCCCAATAACGACTTCATGTCATTCAAATCTGAAAATAGTAAGAAAAAATAAGTTAGGTCATAAAATAAACTGTTTCACTTTGTAGATAAAAACTAAAATACTTAATAACAGAGTGAAATCTTTGATTTGAAATAATCACCATGGCGAATTCAACCCCGTACCAAGAGAGCGGGTGGAAGGGGCTTCATGCACCCAAACCGATTAAAAACTTTTCTTTCTTCAACAGCATTCATGAGCTACAGGTGGATATATATGTAGCAACTATGTTTTCAAAGGCTTTTCATCCAAATTTTATTTTTTATTGCTTGAATTACTGTTTTGGTTAGATTTTGGGTTTATGAAGGGTTCATTTTCTATTAAGTTAATATCTAAAATCTTTGATACTATCTGTATATTTTTTTCGATTTTTTTTTTTCTAAAAAATTATTTTTAAAAATAAATAAAATCACTTAAAATATACATAAGCAAGTAGGAAAATATCAAAATGGAGTAATAATTAACAGGAAAACTGTTACATTTCATAAACAAAAACAAACTAAAGTGAGGAATAAATAATCAATGAAAAGAAAAAAAAATTAGAATACAAGATGAAGCTCAGCGTGTTTCAGCTGCTTATTTAATACGGTTTTTTTCCCAGCGAATATGTGCAGCTTTCGTTAAACTAAATTGTACCCTATTAGGTGCAGACACCAAAATGGTAAAGCACTTTTTAGAACAAAGTCTTTGGCTTATTTGAGATTGTTGAAGATGTTGAAATATGTGAAAGTTCCTGTCTCTACTCATATGCTCACACATTACTACGGAGGGACATAAACATCTTGGCGCAGCTCTTGGATCAAGGTCTTACTTTGAAGAGCATGTTGGTGAAAACGTTGAGGACTGGGTTAGCCAGGTTATGAAGTTGGCGGAATTCGCTGTGTCTCAGCCCCAGGCAAGCTATGTGGCTTTTACGTTCGGCCTACGGTACCGGTGGACGTACTTTTTAAGAACACTTCCCGACATCGCTGACTTGTTAGAGCCTTTAGAACGCACCATCTCTGATGTTCTGATTCCAGCACTTTTGGAGCATCAAGTCACCAAAACAAAGCGTGACCTCCTCGCGTTGCCTGTGCGCATGGGCGGCCTTGGTCTAATAAGTCCCGTCAACCATTCCCGACAGGAATATGAGGCGTCCATCAAAGCAACCGCCCCCCTTGTGAAACAGATTGTCAAGCAAGCAGCAGAGCCACCTAATGACGAGGATGTCGCTGGCGCGCAGCGATGCTCGCGTCAAGAGAAAGCTGACCGTGCGCGGCGTGACCTAGAAGACGTGACTAAGTCTCTGCTTTTGAAAACCCAGCGAGCTGTTGAATTTATAAAGGAGCAAGGTGCGTCTAGTTGGCTCAGGGTTATACCTTTAAAAGAAATGAACTTCACTCTTAGCAAGAGGGAGTTTATGGACGCAATTAAGTTCAGATATGGTTGGGAATTCAATGACATCCCAACGGTGTGCGTCTGCGGGGACTTGTTTGACGCTGACCATGCTTTGATTTGTATGCGTGGAGGATATATCATACAACGGTGTTGCAAGTTCGATGTATTAAGTGGCAGGTAGTTTGTAGTCTAAACAGAACGCAGGAATGTCGGAAACAACAAAATGAACAAATGAACGCA
>JAHPZR010001592.1:7500-22500 GCA_019787425.1 Platygyra sinensis
AGTCAACAGCGGTTCTGCATTATCTTAAAACCAGACGTTTTGACAATAATGTCTATCAGTCTTCTGACATATTTTTATCATAAACGAGGCTTAAACAACTAAAATTGTCAAATATTTCATCAATGGCCTGTTTTCTTTCCAAAGGAAGTTTTACTAGCTGTTTATCGTGGTTTCTTGGTTTTATAATCCTTGTAATCTTATGTTTGATTGTTTGTTTATATTTTTGACATGATAGTAACCTAAATTAAGTTCCATTTATCTTATGTCGACTATTTACTCAGCAATTTAGACATGTTATAAAGTAATACAATCACGTTAGAAACTATTGTTAAAAAAACCGTTTACTCATTTCTCTTGGAACTAGCACCTTTTGTCAGGAGATTTTCGTAAGGAAAGCGTGAACTATGAACATCCGCATATGCTGCACTAAGAAAGTAAGAGATCATCGAAACTCGCTCTCTGGATCAGCTGTTGATCACAATCTTGAAAATGAACATTTCAAATTAATACCCGTTCATCTTACGTCACTGTCGAGTTAATTATTCAGACTCTTAAGAACTGGATCTATTGGCAAACATCTGTACCTTCGTTTAATCAACAGTTTTTAAACTTTAATCTGCACATGCCGGGATGACTCTTTATGGTAGATATCGTGCTATAAAAAGCCTTGCCAAACTTTGTGACAGGTATGTACCCCACGGTACATTGAAATGTAAAAATATGTCAGGCTTTCATGTTTTTAACCAAACGTTTTTGAAATGCAACACTTTGAGTATAAAAGTGTCTGATATACATTATTAAAATGTTTCAGTAATTGTCCTCTCTATCATTCGGTTCTAATCTTGAAAGCCATCTATGCTGCCATTCTATATATAATAAAAGACAATATTTACATGACTATCGAAAGTTTGATCACCGCTTTTATCTGTTAAATAATTTGAATTTTGTTTCCCACAGCCAATGCCGTTTCGTTTTCTCTTATTTTTCTTGAAGCTGTACATCGCCAGCTGAAGTTTATTTTATGAAAAAACAATTTGCGATTTGAAGAAAACGCCCTTTTGAAAATGATTATTAAATAATTTTAAATTGCCACCATTTTTTCTCCTTTTGCCTTTTTAAGAAATGATACGAAAAAGAATAAAAACATATGCAAAACTGAATGTTTTGACGAATCAGTTGGGATCAACATCAGTATCTGGGCAACTGCGCACCTACCCTTCCCTAACCCAACGTGTTATAATAAGTTAAAAAGTTAGTGTTACTGTTGGGTTAGGGAAGGAGTAGGTGCGCAGTTGCCCAGATACCGATATTGATCCATCAGTTGTTTGACTTGGAAATAGTAAGAACGTGCTCTCATTTGTCTGACTTTGTTTCGTCATCGGTTGAGTCAAATATTTGCATAAAAGCTATTATTCAAAATACGATAAGTAAACAACATAAACAAACCTCATTAAATGCTTGCAAAAAGATAATTGTCGCTCTTTGTTGACAATAAATACGACGAATTGACCAAGATAGGCAATATAATTTTTACGCAGAAAAAAGTAAATTAAAAATACCAGTCATCAGCTGTTGTACATTATCTTATAACCAGACGTTTTAACGATATTGCCGGTCAATCTTCTGACATTTTTCTCATAATTAACTAGGCTTAAACAGCTAGAATTCTGGCCTGTTTTCTTTCCAAAGGAAGTTTTACTAGCTGTTTATTGTGGTTTATTAGTATAAGATTCCTAGTAATTTAATGTTTAATTGTTTGTTTATATTTTTTAAATGACATGACAGTTCATTCATTCATTCACAGTAACCTGAGTTAAGTTCCATTTATCTTATGTCGATTTTTTACTTACCAATTCAGACATTTTATATAGTAATACAATCACGTTAGAAACTATTGTTAAAAAAACCGTTTACTCCTTTCTCTTGGAGCTAGCACCTTCTGTCAGAAGATTTTCTTAAGAAAAACGTGAACTATGGACATCCGCAGATGCTGCAATAAGAAAGTAAGAGATCAATGGAACTCTATGGACCAGCTGTTGATCACAATCTTGAAACTGAACATTTCAAAATAATACCCGCTCATCTTACGTCACTGTCGAGTTAATTATTCAGACTCTTAAGAACTGGTCTATTGGCAAACATCTGTACTTTCATTTAATCAACAGTTTTTAAACTTTAATCTGCACATACCGGGATGACTCTTTATGGTAGATATCGTGCTATAAAAAGCCTTGCCAAACTTTGTGACAGGTATGTACCCCATGGTACATTGAAATGGAGAAAAATATGTCTTTTATGTTTTTAACCAAACGTTTTTGAAATGCACCACTCTGGGTATAAAAGTGAATAATATACATAGAAGATATTACACGGTGGCGCGAATATATGAATTTGATGCTCGAGTGGCAAGAACAATATCTCACGAGTGAGCGAAGCGAACGAGTGAGATATTGTTCTTGCCACCAGAACATAAACTTCATATCTTCGAGCCAACGTGTAATGTTCTTTTTATTATATGAAGAAACCATTTCACCAAAAGCAAAAGGCAGGAATCGTGACGTCATTGAACGATACGACACTCACAAAGGTGACATACAGAAAATACGCCACTCGGGTCCCGGATGCAGTGGCGTATGGAATCTACGTGTGGTTTAGTTCCCAGTAAAACACTCTCCTCCATATAATAAATTATTATAATGTTTCAGTGATTGTCCTCTCTAGCATTCGAAGCTAATTTTGAAACCCATCTATGCCGCCATTCTATATATATTAAAAGATAATATTTACATGACTATTGAAAGTTTGATCACTGATTTTATCAGTTAAGTATTTTGACGTTTGTTGCGTACAGCCAATGTCGTCTCGTTTACTCCTTTTTTTCATTGAATTTGTACATCGCCAGCAGCAGTTTAACGAAAAAACAATTTGCGATTTGAACAAAACGTCCTTTTGAAAATGATTTTTAAATAATTTCAAATTGCAGCCATTTTTTCTCATTTGCCTTTTAAAGAAATGATTCGAGGAAGAATAAAAAATACGTAAAACTGAATGTGACTTCCTTTGTCTGACTTTGTTTCGTCATCAATTGAGTCAAAAATTGACTTTAAAACTTTAATTTTCGGATACGATAAGTAAAGAACATAAACAAACCTCATTAAATGCTTGCAAGAAGATTATTGTTGTTCTCTGTTGACAGTCAGTAGGACGAGTTCACCAGGATAAGCAACAAATAGATTTTACGCAGAATAGCAAATTAACAATACCAGTCAACAGCTGTTGTGCATTATCTTAAAACCAGGCGTTTAGACAATATCGTCAGTCAATCTTCTGACATTTTTCTCATAATTGGCTAGGCTTAAACAACTAAAATTGTCAAATATTTCAACAATGGCCTGTTTTCTTTCCAAAGGAAGTTTTGACTAACTGTTTATAGTGTTTTTTTTGGTATACTATTCCTAGTAATTTTATGTTTGATTGTTTGTTTATATTTTTTACGTGATAGTAACCTAAATTAAGTTCCATTTATCTTAAGTCGACTTTTTACTTACCAATTCAGACATTTTATAAAGTGATACAATCATTTTAGAAACTATTGTTAAAAACCCGTTTACTTATTTCTCTTGGAACTAGCACCTTCTGTTAGGAGATTTTCTTAAGGAAAACGTGCGCTATGAACATCTGCATATGCTGCACTAAGAAAGTAAGAGATTAACAAAACTCTATGGACCAGCTGTTGATCACAATCATGAAAATGAACGTTTAAAATTCATGCCCGCTCATCTTACGTCACTGTCGAGTTAATTATTCAGACTCTTTATGAACTAAGATCTAATGCCGGCAATCATCTGTACCTTCGTTTATTAATCAACAGTTTTTAGACTTTAATCTGCCCGTGTCGGGATTACTGTTTATGGTAGATATCGTGCTATAAAAAGCTTTGCCAAACTTTGTGACAGGTATGTACCCCACGGTACATTGAAATGGAAAAAAAAAATGTCTTTCATGTTTTTAACCAAACGTTTCTGAAATGCACCACTCTGGGTATAAAATATATATTATTAAAATGTTAAAGTGATTGTTCTCTCTGCCATTCGGTCCTAATTTTCAAACCCATCTATGATGCCATTCTGTGTATACTGAAAGATAACATTTCCATGACTATTGAAAGTTTGATCGCTGATTTTATTAGTTAAATATTTAAACGTTTGTCACCCACAGCCAATGAGGTTTCGTTTTCTCTTTTTCTCTTGAATGTACTCATCGCCAGCAGGAGTTTTGCGAAAAAACAATTTGCGATTTGAACAAATTAACCGCGCTTTTGAAAATGATTTTTAAACAATTTTAAATTGCCGCCGTTTTTTTCTCCCTTTGCCTTTTTAAGAATGATTCGAGGAAGAACAGAAAATATGTAAAACTAAATGTTATGACGAATCAGTCGTTTGACTTGAAAATAGCAAGCATTATTCTATGGCAATATAGTCTTGAGGTAAATCCGAGCGTTCTGATTGGTTCTTTCTTGGTCGGGATTCTGCCATATGGACTATTTCCATAGAAACGGTCATAAGCTGTGTATTATTTTTTTGGTTTCGAAAGCCGGCAAAGTATAGAAATTTGCAACCAAAACTACGAAAAGAAGACGTGTAAATACTCTCATTCTTCGCAAAGAAACTACCTAGAGGATTGATATTTTACAGAGCAAACATAGGAAACACGGACAAGAGTGTAAGCCAGCAACAACTTCCAGTTTTCAGCGCAGAATATTGTCCAGAATGAGAAGAAGCGTCGAATTGTTATCGAGAGAGAGGAGGAGGATTGACTTTAAGACTCCCTCTTCATTAGCTGCGTATATGCTTGAATGATTTTAACAGCAACCAACTTCGACATTTCTTCAATCATATTTTGCTATGCGCAGGTTAATATATTCCATGCAGGATCGACAGAAACCATTTTCCAAATTTCAACAAACTGCAACTGTTGAGACTTGTGACAAATTTGGTTACAAATCGTTTTTAAAGCCTTGTTTATACTCAACATGATTTACGTTCAATGAATTTGTTTTCAAACTCGTGGTAGTTTGTTCTTTTTGAATTGCTCCCGTCATCAAAAACACACGGAGGAAGCCCTTTGAATTCAAGTGACCGGAAGTGCGTTTATAAAACAAACAAGCATGACTCGAGTGCCATATAATAAACTACTTACTAACCTAGCTAGCACGAGCCGTACTGGGGAATATTGACCCTCGGTTGTTTTCTACAGACTTCGCTGCCACGACCTCGGGCCAATATTCCCCGGTACGGCCCTCGCGCTCGGTTAGTGAGAGGTTACTAGCTCTCCTTTGTCTGACTTTGTTTCGTTATCAGTTGATTTAAATATTGACTTTAAAGCTGTAATTCTAGGATACGATATGTAAAGAACTTATACAAACCTCATTAAATGCTTGCAAGAAGATTATTGTCGCTCTCGTTTGACAGTAAGACGAATTCACCAGGATAAGCAACAAAGAGTTTTTACGCAGTAAAGCGAATTAACAATACCAGCCAACAGCTGTTGATCATTATCTTAAAACCAAACGTTTTGATAATTTTGTCCGTCAATCTTCTGACATTTTTCTCCTAATTAGCTAGGCTTAAACATAAGCATAAGTATAATTTATTCACGATGAAAAATAAACAATAAAAATACATCGTAAAAAGGAAACACGAGGTTAGCCCTATAACATTTCCAGAAATTAAAAACTAAAACAAGCTTCATGATTACATATTTACATAATTACATATTTACAAATTAAGAAAGGACTTCAATCTGGTTTTAAAAATGTTAAAAGATTCAGCTTCTACTACATGCGATGGTAGGTTGTTCCAATCCTTTACTATACGGACAAAGAATGAATATTTATAAGGATTTACTTTTGCGCTTTTCACAAACTGCAAAATATTTCAATGGTCTGTTTTCTTTCCAAAGAAAGTTTTACTAGCTGTATATCCTGATTTGGTTAGAATATTATTTCTTGTAATTTTATGTTTGATTTTAATTGTTTGTATTTTGTACATGACGATAATTCTGAGGTAAATTCCATTTAACCTATGTCGATTGTTACTTACCAATTCAGACTTTTTATAAAGTAATTCAATCATGCTAGAAACTAATGTGAAAAAAAACCGTATAATCCTTTTCGATGGGATTAGCACCTTTTCACATTTTCTTACGGAAAGCGCGAACTAGGAACATCTCTCTGGGCCACATATCCTGTAAGAGATCAACGGAGCTCTCTGGTCTAGCTGTTGATACCAATCTTAATGCTTGCAGGTAGATTGTTGTCGCTCCCTGTTGACAGTCAGTTCGACGAATTCAGCAAGATAAGCAACAGTAAGTTTTTACGCAGAAATGCAAAGTAACCATACCATAATCTTAAAACCAATAATCAACCGTCTATTTTCTGACATTTTTCTCATAATTAATGAAACTTAAGCAACTTGCATTGACAAATATTTCATCAACGGCCTGCTTTCTTTTCAAAGAAACTTTTACTTGCTGTTTATCCTGATGGTTTTGGAACAATAGTCCAGCTCAGCAGTCACCAACGCCCTTAAACATTAGGCGTATGCTTCCTTTTCTTTCAGGGTATAACCATTCACTTGTGCAATTATTAGAATGTGGTTTTACATAAGGTTTTCCTTTGCATTTTTATGGCTGTCGTTGTTCTCAAGAGGTCCCTATCCTGATTTCGGCTTTGCAAAATCCAAAGGCTGTGAGTGCGAAGCATTCTAAATAACTTGATGCCCATAGGCTTGCGAGCCTCTTTTCATCTCCTCATTTTCTAGTCTTTCGTATATCACCCCTGGGTTTAGTTCCTAAGAAAGTCGTAATAGCGGAGCTTCAGCGAAGCACCATACTTAAAAAAAAATATTGGTAACTCATCAAGCCGAGAAAGTTTGGTTATGACGTCAGCGTACGAGCAATCTAACGCCGTCCGTACAGACTCTGGGGGAGGAGGAGGGGTGTCTCGAGGTAAGCCTCACGGGGAATCTATGGAATGCCATCTTTTCTCGGAAGGTTTGTCAGAAAAAAACATTCATTTGTATTTGTTATGTCAACAATCGATCGGGGGCGTTCATCTAACGTTGAAGATAGATCGATTTTATCTTAAGCAGAACATGAAAGAGAACTACAGAGGGCAAGAATTAACAGCTAAAAACGTGGCGAAGAAGATCGGGAAAGAGCGGCCCAGCAGGAGCTAGCAGGGATAGAAAGAAGGCGAGAAAAGCTTAGTCCTAAACAATGTGGTGAATCTTAAATCAAGTCAGTGCTAGCGAAAGGAGATGAAATAATATCGAACAATACCGTCAGGCAGGGTAAGTGAGAGCTTTAGGAAAGAACTGAAATACCAGGATAATTGACTCAAAAGACTACAGAACTTCGCGCGTCGAGATATGATGTACAAACATGCAAGAAAAGTCGCATGATTTCATCAGGTGATCAGCAAGAGAAATCAAACGTGTTTTGTGTGTTTAGAGAAATTACAAAACGGAAAACACAGTGGGAAAAAGTTGATTCGTTGATCTATCGAAAAGATTTGTTCAGTTCAGTCTTCGCAACTTTTGCTGGAGGTTCTTTGGATAGGATTCACACTGAGGTGAACTGCCAAATTGTGGTAAGCGACTTTGTTTACATTTACGTTTTACGTTTACATACATTTACGTTTTCCATAAAAATTATCCAGTTGCTTCAGCGAGATAAGTTTATAAGTTAAGATTATATCAATGAAAGGTGTAAAGTCTCCTTGATTTTCTGGTTTGGAACCATGCTGTGACAGATTTGATAAATTTCAAAAACGGATGTTACTAATATCGGGAACGGGGAACGGGGAACGGGGAACGGGGAACGGGGAACGGGGAACGGGGAACGGGGAACGGGGAACGGGGAACGGGGAACGGGGAACGGGGAACGGGAGTCTGGGAACGAGTGTACAGCGGTAACCCGCCAAAATATTCAAAATGGCGGACGAAGGAAACAAAGAGGGAACAACTGAGGAAGTGTCACGGTTGTCAAAAGGTGAGTTTCTGCTGGCTGTGCACCCAGATGACTATACGTTCTTGTTAGCGTAGAGTCCGAGTTGCTGGTTTGAAGTGTCACCCCGTCAAAAATATAAATCGTAGCCATTCAATAAAACCCAGATGATTGATGAATAAACGATCTTGCCAAGATTTCTAGGCTCGATTTCCGCCGCTCTCTCGTGTCTGGTCTACCAGCCTACAAGATTTAGGTCTGTGCGGTTATTCACTCACGCGTTATTCGAAAAAGTGTTTCGCCCAAAATTAAAGAGCTTTGCACGGAGACACCAAACAGAAAGAACTGTTTAGTTATCAAAACCTTGAGCAATAACTCATCTTTAACCTACTCGAGACCCTTATGGAGCCGCCATTTATGCCACGCAACGCATAAAGTTGGAGATTCTTGAATAATTGTGTAAAGCTTGATCGAGTTTTGTCCGAGTCATTTTCTTATTATTTGACAGCAGTGATAAACAGCTTGCTAATAGGCGACTGCCCTTTTAAAATAACAAAAGTAAATTGCATTATTAAAAACTGGATCATTGGATAATGCAATTCGAGGGTTTTCATTGGCTAAGCCACCATGGTATATGAGCCATTATACCATGATCTACAAAAATGGCAAGCGTATGCGTGATTTTTTGGGCCTTTTTGTTTTTATTGTAGTCTAGTTTTCTATATTTTGGGGGCGTTTTTAATAAAACAATTATTCCACTCGCGCTTGTTGGATATGAGATGATTATAGCCAACTCGGCGCTACGTGCCTCGTTGGCTATCTATCATTTCATATCCAACGCGCGCTCATGGAATAATTGTTAAATATACATGGAATGAAAAATACGTATTGGCAAATTGATATTATAAAAGTTGGATGTGGTTTGCATGAACATCCCCCGAGGTGAGTACCATAAATGTTTGAAGCTAAAAATAATTGTGTAGGTCCCCTATAGCAGGTCACACTTTCAGGATATTCTTGTTCATGTTACAAGTCAAAGATTAATGTACTGTGTTTATATCTATTTTGCAGACAATGTGCTGAACACAATTTGGTTTTCTCAACAACCTTGAATGTGTTTAAAGTAAAAGGTCTATCAACAAATTTGCTGCAGACATTGCCCCTTGCAATATCAATGCTTAAACTGATGAGAGTTAGAGATTTCTCTCCTCCCAGTGCTTAGGTGTTGGATAGCTTACATTTGCTCTGAGTATGGTGTCTATTCCTGGGTTCTCAGTGAATGTGAGGTCACATACATGTAAAAGAGAAAACAGGCTAAATGAAAAGAAGTGGTGGAACAGAGAATTAACTCTGAAGTGTAAATTAAGGTGCTATGTGAAACCCATAGGCGTTAGCCCTAATAAAGGGAATCAGGGAACCACACATTCACAGTTAAATGAAAAGAAGACCTGCTTTAGTTACAAATAATATACATCATACTATTTACAGTGGTGGCAACTTACCAGTAAATTGTAGATGGAAGATGTGAAAAAAAACTGATTGACTTCTACTTGAAAATAATAATTGAATTCCAAAGTATGTTTAAACTGAATTGCAAAGTAGTGGCAGGCACAAAATAACAACAATAATAATATTATATATTTCTATAAAAAAATAAAACCAGCACAAAAAAACATATTCTGGAGTCAGCGGTCAACATTAAGTTCACCTGTAAATTACATTTAACTGTGATTTATATTTTGTTAAACTGGAAGATTACCTATCTTGGTGAATTAAACACGTTGTAAAACCAAAGGTGATATTCTAAAATAGCGGAAACCTGTCAAATATTGCCGTTTTTAGTCTATTTTTGACCAAATTCCTATTTTTGTGTTTTCGCATTGCGAATTTTGCTCTAGTTGTGTTCAATTTTACCACACTGTGACATATATGAGTAAAATCTGTTAACCTAACGCAAATTTTGACATTCTCTCCCATGGTATTGTCAAAAAACCCTTAAAAGACTATATTTTTACCCAAAGTAAAGCGTTTGAGTAAAAACTGATCGTTTTTTGGAAATTTATTACACGAAATATTTGACTGAAAATCTTGCAAATTCGAATCTGATTTACTGATAGAAGCAAAATGTCGATGGAAATTTCCATCGACATTTTGGAAATAGATGTAAAATATCGATGAAATTTTCCACCGTCGTTTTGCTAAATATCATCGATATTCTCACTAGATAGAAAGATGTCGATGGAAATTACATCTGCAAAAAGACGTAAAACATCAATTAAGAGCTTCACTGACGTTTTGATTGCAAAAGCAAATATCATCGGTATCTTCAAATTATTAAAAAATGTCGATGGAAATTTCCATCGACATTTTGCAAACAAATGTAAAATATCAATAAAAAGTTCACTGACGTTTTGATTGCAAATAAAAGCAAATATCATCGGTATCTTCAAATTATTAAAAAATGTGGATGGAGATTTCCACAGACATTTTGCAAATAAATTTAAAATATCACTGTAAAATTCGATCGACTTTTGTTGACAAAAGCAAAATGTCGTCGATAAAAAAATGTCGCGAAAATCATGTACTGCGTCGCCAGTGGATTTTCCTTCGATATTTAAACAACCAAGGCTAAATGCTGGGAGTTATTTACAACGGAAGTTTTCTGCACTAAAAAAATTACTGTGTCGCATAAGAAATGAAAGGACAAAGCATTAAGTTTGGCAATTTTATTATCGGTATCTTAGCTTCTCAGTGGATTACAACTGAGCCGTGATACAAGTTCAAACGTTTCACGCACAAACATTAAACTGGTCAAAACTTTTTTTCTCATTTATCATTATTTCGATAAATAAATCACTAATCGCTAACGAGCGAGTAACAATAATAACTTTTAGCTGAAATACACAGCGATCCTAAACGTGATAATTTCTGAAAATACAGTTATTTCAAACTCTGAGTTCCTATAGTAGATAATCAATCGAGTCCTCTATACATTATTAAAATGGAAAGAATAAGTTAAGATTGGCGGGCTTGTTTTCTGCCTGCTTATTAACAAGACGTCTCCTTATTGTGTCAAGTCCTATCGGGTAGGTCCACGTGTATGATAAAAAGGTCGCATGAACCCCAGTATGACATATCCTTATCTTGATATCGACAGCTTGGCACGAATCTGCAGTTTATAAAATCGTTGCGGTCTGCAAACTCAGATCATCTTGTAAATCTCATTCATTGGGGCATGATAAAGACTGATCAATTCGCAAGAAAATGAAAGGAGAAGTCTCTCGCATCTGCGAACGTTATATCTCATACAAAAGTGTTGTGCCAGTAACCCTATACAAACCGTACATGTGGACGGGTGGAGCCTGCCCGAAGGGACTTGATACACTGATAACGAAACTAGCTGTGACTAAAGACTCAGTTGAGAGGCAGAGTACACGATTAAAACTCGTGTAATCTCACGGTACGCATAACTGAACGTGTTGGCCCGAGAATAGGCCCTTCTTTCATCGATTACAATTTTCTGACGGCGGGTTTAATTGTTTCAATCTATCGTGATTGTGTGAGAAGACAATTCAGGTTTACACCGAGTTCTAAACTGATCAATTAATGCTCTTTACAAATATGGAAAATGTATACGTTGTTTTCATTTCGGTTTCTGCTAAGAGCAAGCAACTTGAGCAACAAGCATGCAAATTCACGTTCGTGCGTGTTCAAGTTTTCTGCATACAATGCATTTGGTTTCACTCTATTTCCGGAATGTTCAATAATACTTAAATTCTGGGTACAATCTTTAAAAAACACTCACCGCGCCAGCACACATTTGCACCTAGACGAACTTGTACAGGTCTTTAGTTTTAGCATCCTGGGAAGCTGTGATTATTCGCGATATCACCTCTCGTCGATGATTTCCTCCATCGATCCTCCAATCCGCGATCTATTCTCAGTAAAAACAATGAAACTTTCTAGGCAGTTCGTGCTTCTTCACTTCCTGCAATTTGTAACGTCAGGGCAGCTGGCCTCCTTATCAATTTTCTTTTCCGCCTTAGTCTTTTTTTTTCTGGAACAGGCGGGCTTACCTCTTCAGTCATTGGACCTTTCCGTTTTCAAGTCGTGTTTTTTATAGGCCATCTTTCCCTATGGAAATGACCTGGCAAACAGCGCTGCAGTGCTGATCAGCCGAGAGGTCTTGCGAATTTGTTGCCGTGAGCTCTATAGTTCTGTCGGATCCGGTGAAACGCTCTTTTTCCATACCAGTTCGGAAGTGGTTCACGCTGACTGTTTAGCCGAGGGGCGCATTTAACCTAGAAGGGCAAGAATTCAGATCATTTACAATTTAGATGCAAAGCCGCTTATGCCTAATTGCTCACTCGACTTAAATTAAAATTTAGACGCTTAGCCCGGGGGGGGGAGGGTACTCAATATATCCCTGGGTGGGAAGGTGCGGCCCAGCCCCTCGTACCCTGACCCTGTTTAAGACAAATATCGCTGATTTTCCTACCCTGTTTAAGACAGAATTCCGATTTTTGATACCCTGTTTAAGACAGATTAAAAGTTGCAGTTACAAATTGTGTGGCTTTCTTGTTGTGTAATCAATGGAAATTTAATGTGCCTGGTATCAATGTTAAAGTCACGGAAGTCAATAATAATTTACAAGAGCTTGTAAAAATTTTGCTGTTTATTGTCCAAGAAAAGATATCCCATTTAAGACAAAAATTGACAAATCGATACCCTGATTAAGACAAAAAAAGACAAATTCGATACCCTGTTTAAGACAAAAATCCCGAAAAACATACCCTGGCTAGCCGCACGTCCCCATTAAGCCCATATAAGGGAGTAATCTCAAAGGTGAACTGACTAAAGAAACGATGTTTAAACAATTACCTTCAACTTTTGGTCACTAACGTCTGTTCACGCGAGAGATAGAGATGTTAGAAACTTCTCCGAAGTCCTGGCCTTCTCTATTCTTCAGTTGTTTGTTGTTCTTGAAAATGAACACTTTCGCATCGTTTTCTCTTACAAGGCACCATTTTATTTCAGATGGACCTAAACTCCGCCGGGTTGCTGGCATTATAGTAGACTGTATGTTGTTTTTAGTTGAATGAACGGACTAGAGGTTAACTCAACAATGTGCAGCACAGCATAATTCCCATTATCGATCATATTGCAATAGAGAACTATTGTATTGGCGAATGTATGCCAAACAAAGGGGCCAAGTAAAAACGGGAAACGTGACTTGCGGTTAAAGTTATCATGTCGTTGACATACCGATATTTTAAGACTGACCAAAGGAAAATTACCGGTACCACAAGTTATGTAGAACACGTGAAAAATGTCGGTCTCAGTTCCAATTATATTATTTTACAAAATGCTGAGGTAGAAAGGATATATCACATTCCGATTTCTTAGTGATTCAGAGACAAGACTTACACGATATACCTTTCGCTGAAAGTAAGGAAACGAAGAGAAAGCCAAGTTGCAATGGTTTAACTGAGGGCATGAAGAGAGAAAAGGCCACGTAGTCTATCTAATGTGCTGATTTGATATGGAGCAGTAGCCATACCTTGTTTAAGGCTTCCGATGCTGAAGTGGGGGAGGACGAAAACAAAAAAAAAAGATGGAAAGAGCTTTGATAGCCCTCCGACAAGAGAATGATTTGAGCAAATCAGGGAACGCGGCGAAACCAGTCCTTTAAACACAAGCGAAATTTTCGAGTCACTGCCATGCACTGCAGCATTTCAGCGAAAATGAAGAAGACAGACCGTTAGAGACGGCTGGCCAAGACGGAGACAAGGATACTGGTCGTTTTGCTTTAGAAAGTTCGGACGATGATGGAGGATCTTCAGTACGGGGTAAGTCAAGTTTATGTAAGCTTCTAATTAGATATCCATGCAATGAATTTAGTTTATGGCTGTATAATTTCAGAGACCAGCAAAGGGGCCGGTATGATGGCTAACTAATTGTGATACTGACTGTAATTTTCAGTAGAATCAACTCTAAAAAAACGCTTGTCTCTGTAGGTTGCATCCACAGCCTGCGCATTATATTAAATTTTTTCATGTTATGTCTAGGCCCGCTATATTGCTGCCAAAAGAATCCGGAATTTTCCAAATAGCGTTACCTTAGAATTTAATTGTACGCTGCGGCTAAATGACCGTCAGTCGATCATACAGGGAAGAGGGGGGGGGGATCCCCCTCTGGCACGATTTACGAACGGAAAAAAATAGAGGATCACGGATCCGACGGATAAAAAAAAAATCGTTTTCCCGAGTCACGAAAATAAGCAAGTAAGATGCTCTTTTTAATAACCTGTTCTTACACTAGAAACACTCAAGTGTGTTAAGGCTGCAGTGTTTCAACAAAGCAAAATCGGGAATGGCTCCATATTGCAAATCCCACCGACCTAAGTTACTCTGCATAGAAGGCTCTAACCATTCGAAGGATTTGCGTCTAAAGAATGGAGTGGGTAAAATCACGAATATCTGTTAATAATTAAGGTTCTTCACAGGTCACGCATGCAAAACGTTCAGTTCACGAGTCACGATTTCCTAAATTCACGTTTCACGGAAACCCTGTGCGACCCTCTGCAAATCACTAAATGACGGGCATTCTGATATTTTTTCTCAGTTAAATTTAGGGAAATCTAAACATCCCATCCAATTCAAACTATGATATGTCGATTACGAACTGCCAAGCGATTCAGAAGAGCTGTATACATCGCCAATCTAACGCTTGGTTTACGCGCGGCTCAGAGAGCGAAACCATGTTTGTACCACTCATTTGAATAAGCCGGCTATCACTGCTCTTTGTTTTCCTTTTGTAACCCTTTCTTTTATGCTTTCGCAGCCGGAAATGGGTAATCTAAAACTTTGACATCTAGCACTCATGTTTCTTAAAATATGTTTTTTTTTAGCCAGCTCTGAGGATTAGGTCGATTTTTTTAACCATAAAGCCACATTTCAATAACGTGACTGTCTTCTGCAAAGTATAGCAAAA
>JAHPZR010001592.1:32500-38176 GCA_019787425.1 Platygyra sinensis
AGTGACTGACGTAACGTCGGCAAAAGGTTGTCAAGTGATATTGATAGGGACAAGTGTTTTCAGCACTTTATTACGTTATTTTTTTTTCGGCTCCCACAAGAAATTAATCCTGAATCCACAGCTGTTGTTTATATTTGATCGGCTGTTACAGCTTATTTCTTTTTTTTCTTTTTTTTTTTTTTTTTATGTACGTGGACTTGACGAAATATGTTCAGAGTAATAGATGTCAGTGAAGTTAGGTCCCAAAGTTGTTTAAATTTCATATCGGTTACCATTGTCAGTAAAGTTAAGTCCCAACTTCACATCGGTTTCTTATCGATGTAGTTCCATAGTCCCTGTTTCCTTTTCTGCTCTGCTTTGCTCTTCTAGATAAAACATAAAATTGTACCTTATTAACGTTGTTTTATATATGCGATTTATATATGCGATTAACCTTTGTAGTGCGACTATTCTTGTGTTGCGAAAAAAGGATATTCGATTATCTTTATTTGTTTTTTTAAGCTCTTTACATTATTAAAGTAAAGAAATGAATACTGTATTAGTTACCCCTGACCCGTGACCTGACCGTGACCCTGACCTGTGACCTGTGACCCGTGACCCTGCGTATTAGACCCGCCGGTAGTGATATGCATGACGTGTTTAACAAGTAGCTTCTCGTCCGCTTTGTGTTGTTGAAATGTCAAGTGGATGATGATTAGTATTGCACTAGACTTGCTGATGCAGCAAGTATGGAATAAATTAACCAAATATTAAATCCCAAGACTCTTCTGAAACCTGGTCAGTTACTTATAGCACCTCCATACCAACCTTTTGCAACATTAATTATTTTTTCTGCATCAATCAGTGACCCTGCATGCAAAGAAAGCTCTACACTGAGTTTCATTTGCTATTTGATTTCATTAGTGCCACTGGTCAGGGAAACATGGTCCCTATATTTCAGTTTTTCGTAGGGGAGGTTTACGAGTTCAGCTCTGGTGCATTTAGAATATATTTCTTATCCATTTGGCTGTAATGTTGGTAATGTTGTTAACATATATAAGCTGGCTGACCAAATGTACCTATGCATCAAAACCCAAGAGTATACATAGTATAACTTACTTACATGTAGGGCTTACTTATTATTTTTTGGCATAATTTAATAACACAATTTTATCACTGATGGAGTCACACAGTAATTGACAGTTCCTGCAGTCCACAGTCTTAGTGGAGAAAAAAAGCACATCACTTATTGAAATTGAATTATAAAATTATTATTGAAAGCTTACATAGAAGTATTCATCAACAGTGTTGTTTTTTCCATTTATGCCAGAGTGATTTAGTCATTGTACATGTGAAAGTTTCAATTTTGCAGCAGAGAATGGATCTCGTTGTATTCCTGTATGCTGTTCTTAATACTGTACAGCTTTCATACCGTAACTGTATCTTACATGTAGTCACTTTTGGAAAGTGTCCTGAGGCTATGTAGAATTCCAGTAGTTTTAAGAGGTAGTATTAATAAAATATTTTATAAAAAGAAACTGAACTATCGATGAATGCACAGCACAAAAGCAAAAAGCAATGTACAATTATGTTATTAAATACATGTACAAATTCATGCCACCACAGAGTCTATTGTAAACATTGTAAATGTATAGATTTAGCCAAGCTTAAAAGTGGAGCTCCTGGGCCAGGTTGTTCAAAGCCCAATTAAGCTAATCCGGGATAAGTGAGAATTTTTACTTCAATTTTGTAACATATTGCAGTGAGGTTTTCTGTTGATATTGTTTGGACTTCTTTTTTGAGTTTCAACAATCTCAAACTACATAAAATAAAAGCAGTGAAATTATACCTTCTGAACAACCTGGCACTGATTAGAAAGTTAACCTGACTTGAGCCCATAATCTAATAAAAAACCAGTAGTTGATCAGTGGTCAACTTTGAAAAAAAAAACATGTGACTTTGATGAGCTTTCAACCCGAGCCAGAGATATGGTCACATAATACTGGTCAGCAGACACCAGTGGAGGATCTAGGGAAGGGGCCTGGGGGCCCGGTCCCCCCCCCCCCCCCCCTTATTTTGGGTAAAAAATGAAGAAATGACAGAAGGGAAAAAGCCAGCCGGGCACGTAAATCAAAAGTGGGCCCCCTCCTTTGCTCTAGGTCTGGATCTGCCACTGGATACCTTGTTTTGACAGCTGTCAACTTACCATAACATGGATTTTCAATATCATATGTGCAGTTAAACCAAGGCTGCAATTGCCTTAGCTTTCATTTAGGTGGAGTATGGCAGCCATGTTCCACTGAGTTGGCGTCATTAGGCGCATGCGCACATGATCCATGCTGCTAACCATGTTGGCCATGAAAAAAGAGTTGAATGGTTTTCTATTTCTATGTATGCATGTGATTATTTCTATAGTCATGGGGCTCTGATTTGTGGCAGCCAATGCAACAGAGCTTTGCCACAAACAACAACAACAACAACATTCTAACATAGCTGTAAGGCTTTCAGGTCAAAATTGGCAATTTTTGAAGTTTCTTTTGTCTCCAGTTGAAGCTTATAGACCGAGAGTTTTAAAATGAAATGCCACCCTAATGGGAGCATCCAAATCATCTTTAGAGCTACAAGTCAATGCATTTTTTTTGCCAATTGAATTTGTTAATACGGTTCCAGTCTGAAAGTGCTTAAGCAATGTACTGGTATCTGCAATTTGCCAAAGTCAATTTCAGTGAAAGGTTACAGAACATAGGATTTCAAAAATATCTGGAGTGATAGTACAGAAATCAATTTTGGGAAAAAATATTTCAAAATAAAATATTGTTATTAAATGTCAAATTGGCTGCATTGCATGGACTTAAGACACCTCAAGAGGTATATGGTAATGCTTAAGACACTATATTTAACAACAAAGTGATTCTAAACTATATCCTTATTCTAGATCTAAACTACATATTAATAATATCACTCAAGACTGCATACCTTTCATGACCTAAGAGCAAGATCAAGATCAGGTCTACTGACTGTTTTTTTTTTTTTCAAAGAGGAACCTTGGGAATACACAGGGCTATCATTAAGTTATTAGTTACCTGTCGCCTTATTCTCCACACTCATGGCAAATTAACAATAATCATAATCATAATGACTTTATTACAGTACACTCTGTACTGAAAGGTGACTCTTCATCTATAAAATTTACATTAATGGTAAGTCATATTCATAGTTGTTTGTACTTCATGGGTGAATTATATTGACATCAGGCAATTTTATCCATAGCATCAAGGGAAGATCAATCATTCTCAGCTGTGACAGGTGCTACAGGTTACCGCCCTTATGACAGCCCTGGATATGCATGTCTGCCAACATGCAAACATGCATGTTTGCCACTAGACATCTCAATTTGTGTATAAATAGTTCCAGTACATTCAATATAGACAAAGGACAATAAAGCTACTAACTGAAATGCAAACAATTTTAAAACCTAAAGAGAAGTTTAAGATGTCTATATTTGGACCAGCTTTAAGACACTGCAAAAGTGTTACTCTTTTGATTTATTTAGTGCATTCAATTCACCCAATAGCCCTTTTAATTTAATGGTTAGCTTTTCTCATTTGCATTGAAATCTAATCCAACGCGGGTGCAATTCATTTTTGGGCCACAACTACATCTGATTGTTCACTGATTTGCCTCAGAGGGTTGGATTATTTTAATTATTAACAATTGAAGCTCCGCTTTTAGGCTTGGCTAAATCTATATGTTACTGTTTTAGTGGAACCACTTATGACGCCATCACTTTCCTCATTTGCATAATCAAAAGTGTAAATATCTCTAAAAGAAAAAGGATCATCCCAAAAGGAAAATACCATTCTTCTTTACTTTGAAAAGCTTTCAAATAAGCAGCAATAATTTTTTTACTTCATAGGCACTTTATATGCGGTTCTTTAGAGACTTCACAGAAAAAAGGAGAGATAAAGAACCTCACGGTTCACAGCCAAAGTTATACACTAATCTGTGTTTTCACAAAAAAATCAAAATTGCTATCTGATCACGCTACATGGCATCCATCTAACTATGGACAATCATGATTTAAATGTTATAGATGCAGAACAGAAGAAAAATTGGGCCTTTCACATTTATGCCGGGAAATAAAGAGGCCGCGATCATGATCAATGAAAATACCCTGAAGACATATGACGTATCAGTAAGGTGAGCTGTAGAGAAAGGGAGGGATGGGGGGGGGGGGGGGGGGTGTGCCTTTTTTATGTACATGAAAAATTTATGTCATGGGAACATTTATGTTAGAGAGTTTCTGCACTAATTTGCTTGCTTGCCACTTAACAATCTCAACAATAATGAATAAAAATAGGTCCGCGATGCGGACATGTGTGGCTTACGAGTTACCCTGGTCCCAGAGGTTTTTCTTGCCTCTTCGCAGCTCTGGTTCTCTCATCTCATGCAGAGGAAAATCATGAAAAACCTCTGGGATCGGGCGGTACTTACGAGTCGATTTTCTACATATAATTGGAATCCTGTAAGATTTTCCTGTATGTAGATTCGGTTACAAAAATTGCCAAGTTCACGTACACGATAATAGATGTTTGAATCTAAAGAAAATTGTTGGGGAGGCCGACACAAATTGCAGGGGAGTGCATCTGTGATGGCTAGCATCCCGTCCACGGGAGTAGAAATACTTCTAGCCGCTTCATGCTACAGAAACGGAGATAACCTCAGAGCTAGACTATGAGCCCAGTCCGCTCTCAAGGCGTTCACTTTTTAGATAATAGGAGGGCAGGACAGATCTCTATTGTCAGAATCTATATCCTCGTTGGAGCAAAACGATAAATCACTACCTAATGGATAGGTGTTGGCAAAACAAACCAGGTTATCTGGTAGATGGGCGCACGGCGGTATCCTTTCTTGAGTAGTGGTTGGTGATCGCACTTCTTTCATTTTAAGTGCTATCTTTTAGGGTTCTAATGAAGCTCAAGCAACTTCCATATTATTCTTCCTTAGGGAGTAAATTTACATCTTCTGACGAGTAATGCTTGCTTTTTCATATGGGTGTCCCCGACTCTGCCGGGTTCCTAAATGTGTAACACGAAGTGCAGGAGTGAAGGGGTGATACAACTTAGATCAAAGTGGCTGTTAGCCACTGAACTCTCGGAAAATAAATTATGAAAGGGTGTTATGAGGAATTGCTCGTTAATGAAGTACTTGTGATGTGAAAGCAGTCTAGGTTTCGAACAAGAGCATAAAACCTTTATCCATTCAGGGTTGTGTTGTCATTTGTAAAAATAGAAAAAAAGTTCAAAGTTAACAAACTGTTTGTTTCTGAGGCTTACACGTTTTCATTGCATGTATTTGTGCATGTTTTCTCTGTGCTGCAGTCAAAAACGGCAAGATAATTTTTTTTTTGTCAAAACCGAGGTTTAACACTTTCAAATACTTGTACTGTAAGTAATGCACAAGTTGATACATGCTGGATCGTCACGCGAGAGGTCTTTAAGAGTTCAATCCCATTTGTGCATGCTTTTCATTTTGTTTCATTTTGTTTTCTTCTTCATTGCTTTCCTCTACCTTTTTCGCCAAAAAAGAAAAAGAATCATTTACGGAAAGGTAGTGTTTGTATTTCTGTTTCTTGGATTAAAAGAAAATCCTCTGGAGCGTTTTTAAAATCATACTTTTGGATGGATTGTTTTTAAC
>JAHPZR010001594.1:0-5000 GCA_019787425.1 Platygyra sinensis
TCTATCAGCGGTTTTCCACATTAGGTACCAGGTTCTCTCAGTTTTCCCGCCATATTCTGGCGTCCTCTTGAAGGTGTGAAAATGTCGAATTCAGCACAAGAGTCGATCGATCTTTTGATCATTTTTCGCTGTTTGAACTCTGCTTTGGCTTGGAAAATCCAGTGTCCTGGCTATCCTTGGTAACCTTGAAGACATCAATATGGCGGTGCGTTCGAGACAACAACATCAGGTAAGCAATGATTCAATGATTGCAGCAATTTGTTGTGTTGTACGACTACGTTTAACCCGTTTCAAGGATAAAGTGAACTAAGGGTAACAAGTCAGTTCGACCGAAGGTTGTTTTGATCGAGAGTTCATTCGATCGAAACTAAAGGTCAGTTCGATCGAAGCAAAGGTTTCGACAAAAGAGTAAATGATGATAAAAACTACAGATTTGGAAGGGCATAAATACATGTAGATTATTCTTCGGTTTTAGCACACTGCTTTGGAAAGGGATGATGCTCAAAATCTCAGCTTGACAACAAGGTTCAGGTAGCAGTTCTTTCAAGGTCTCACATGAATGGCTCAATACCCTTATATATATATACAAATCTTATAGTTATACCTTTATGCTATTATGGCACAAAGAGATTAACTGTAAGACTTGGTTCGCAGAAAATATTATTTAAGCCTAGATCACACTAGTGATATACAGGGAAAGAAAAAGGAACAAAAATAGGTGCAATTACATGGGGCAAGTAAATTTGCTTTTGGGCAAGTGAAAAAGTAACTTCGGTGGCCCAGTGAGCAAGTGAAATTATTGATGATTGTTATTGATGATTAACTTTGTTGTAACATTTTCATAGTACCTGTGGATCCGTGAGGCAATATCCGAGCAGATCCACAGAGTACTTTAATAATGTTGTTACAAAGTTCATTGTCATTAACAGGACAGATGCATGAGAAACTGACATCAGGTGGTTTTTACTATAACAAATTGTGAAACTGCCTGCCCTCACTTGTTGACATATCACATAAATTATAAATTCATGTGTCTGTCTGCATATTGACAATAAAAGTCACCCAATGAGTGTGCAAAAATTTCTAGTTATCATGAAACATTAGATTGAATGCGTGGATTAGTAATTTTGCATTTTGCCTTCTGATTTCTATACTAGCTGCTACAATGGCACATAATATTTAAGTGAGGGCAAGTGAAAACTATATACTGGCCTAGTGGGCAAGTGGTTTTTAATTTTTTACCTGCCCTGGTGAAATTTGCATAACTAAATAACTACATAAGGATGTTTTGTTTTGCTGACTGAACATCCTGACATACACTGTTACATATGTCATGTGTAATTCCAGAAAATACCCATACCTCCCTCACAGAAGGGATTGTAAGACACCCCCCCCTCCCTTCCCACCCACCCCTCTGGAAATTCCAATTAAGCTCCATACATTTCTTTAAATTTTTTGGCCTTACAGAACCCCCCATCCCCCAGGAAATTTCAATCCTTCTGTGGCGGGAGTATGGATATTTTCTGGAACTGCACAATAGCAACGTAAGAGCATGAACATAAAACAACAGGAAAAGAAAAGATCTCTCTCTTATGTTTTTATGTCAATGTTCACATCACCGACATCAAGCAGAAATAACTTTTTATCATTATATCATTACAGTGTATGTCACCAGTGCGAACCAGGCCAGACCTATTATACAACTGTAGCTGCCTGGAAATATCAGAAATGAATAAATTGTACAGAAGTTTTTTAAATTTTTCCCATTTGGAGTGAGAGGAATACCTCAAAACATTTACTGCCTATACTCCATAGTTTAAAACTTTTCTGGGACTTTTGGATGAAAAGATTTTTGATTAAAGCCTGGTTGCAAAGTCTCAAGTTGTTATAAGGCATGTAGTTTCTGAGCAAAATTAACTGTTCTGCTGCATCCACACACAGGATTGACACTGTATAGTCAGCTATCAACTTTTATTTGTATAGAGATCAGTTTACTACACACTGGTAATTTCTATTTTCCTGCCAATACAAGCCCAGATTCTAATGCCATAACCAAAACACAAGAGTACGTCATCTTTTTCTTTGTTTTGAAAAGTAGTTTGTGTCACTAATTTTTTGCTTTGATATTCAATAACGATATTATTAATATTGTCCTGTTGCAATACTTCATTAATAGTTGAGGCAGTAAGGAAATCATTTCTGTAGTGTTTTTTGGCCATGTTAAGAGTTTATTAGACAGTGTTAAAATTCTTGAGTGTCCTATTTTGTGTTATCTGGGACACTCAAAGCTGGGTTAGCCTTTTCATCTCCTTTTCAAAACTAGCATTTAATATCTTTAGTTTAGGTGCTGTAGGTATAAATAATCATGCAGATACATGTATATTGGAAAAAATTATTATGATCCCATTATTATATTTTCAGGTAATTTACTAGTTCCAGCTGATGATGGAATTCTTTGCTAACATTCAATCATGCTGCTTTCCTTAATATGCCATTATCAGGCCCTTGTTCATTTAATTGAGTATAATTTGTGATGCATGATGATTGCTACATTGTTAAGATTAATGCCGCAGTCGCTATTTGTTATCTGGAGGTAGAGTGCTTTCCGTTCTGTCATTATAGGATGTGCAAAGATTTAACAACAGAGGTGACACCTTACAGTGGGCAGCTAGTGTGAGTCTATCCCCTCAAGAAGTTCAAGCAGTTAAAGACCATTCCATCTGGGAGATTGTATCCAAAAGTGTCAGAACGCAAGTCTTAAATGCCCTGAAGAATTTTAATGATATTGGTATGAATTTTAAGTCTCCATAGAGCTTACTTTCAATAAATGACCAATGATTAGTGTTTTTGGTGCATATGCAAAAACTGGCGTAAATACAGCCAGGTGCTGAAAGCCTTGAAATTTATTGTCTTTGACAATTACAAAATATGTGACACATAACATTTAACAACTTGAAATACGACTTTTTACATTTTTCCTTGTATTCTTACTGAAATATATTGTATAATGTGCAAATAAAAGGTACCATGTTCTGGGTGCATGTTTAGCATTGCAATTAATACTGACATTTAAGAGTTGTTTTAGAACTGTTACAGGTAGCTTTTGCCGCTGGCTTTTTTAAAGAAGCCAATGCAACAGCACTGTAAACTGGACGGGGCAGTGTGGTACAATGAAAAAGAAGGTCCTCCTTGTTGCTGCTCTAAAGAGGATGAATTGGTGGATCCTTTCCACATCATCTGGCTTCCACTTACCGGTCAGGGTAACAACTTCAACCACATATGCCCCCTTCTGCCTTGAAGTGTGGAGCACAAGATGTTTCTTTGTGTGTGTTTCGGCATGGACTAAACACTCAATTTTCGACCTGCAATGAGATGGTACAGGGCCTTACCTGCCTTGAGTGGTACCACAGTGTTTGTTTCGGTATTACCCTAGCAGAAGCTCAAGATTCCACTATAGTGGATTGTGGCTGCACACTACCTCACCCATATCACGGCCATGACATGTAAGTGTTCCTTCTCTGGTTAATTTATTGCTTTGGCTTCATGATGATGATGTGATCTGGTCTCTAGTAATGAAACTTTAGCTTAGCAGTCGGACTGTAACAAGACAATTATTGTTAATCATCATTTTGTTCTACCTGTCATTGTGCAGATCAGTGTATTCAAACCAAGCCAGATTTTTAACCAAGACGTATTTGAAGGTTTGTACAGATTCCTCAAACTTCTGGTTATAATTGTGAAGTTGATATTGGTTCTGAATAATTGTTTTGGTTGCTTCTCTTTTTTACAGACCCTCACTACTGAACTCCTGATTGGTAAAAGTGTACCCTCATTAAGGCTAGGAGTAAACACTGAACCTCATCTGATTTTGCACCGAAACCTGCTGAGAAGATTAGGTTCTGGACCCCTGAGAGGACACGCGGTAATTTCACTCCTATATATGGCAACCTGCCGCTTGTAAGTCCTGGGCTTATACAGCTTTGCAAGGGCTTATTGATGGACTTACAAAAGGAGGCGTGGGGTTATAACAGTAGGGGCTTATAATCCGAATAAAAAAACTGTTGGGTAATGGACTTCAGCAGTGTTGATCAAAATACCGTCCTTTTAACCTCATGGTATGTACGCCATACCATGAGGTTTAGTGATGGGTGGATTTGTCACTCCATTCCCGTAAACAATTAATTTATGCATTAAAGCCACATTAAGCGGGAATTAAACAGGTTTTCCCCTGGGGGGAGAGGTGGGACTAAGCTGCAGTGCACGTTTACAAAATGGCGTATGCAGTGTCGAGCCTGAAGCAATGATCGTAAAGGCGGGTTTTCGTTTCTTTCGCTCCATCTTTGATCAAAACACACTTCTGAAGATCTCATGAATGAAGTGGAAATGTACTCAAGAATGCTCGAGTGGAAGGAAATGAGTTTTAAAGTCTAAAAAGTTACAATGTCTCCAAGATACATTTAAACGACGAGGAATCGATCACTCATAGCAAGAATAGACCTCTTTAGCTAGGGCGGTTTGTTTTCCCATTGTAGAACACGTGGTATTCTCTGGAGAATTTTTCTCTTGTCCATCTTAAAATTATTCATTCATATACACGGGACTATTTGAAAATTTGAAAGCAAGAATTCTCAAGAGTATCATCACGTGGTCTACAATGGGAAAACAAACCGCCCAAGCTAAAGAGGTCTATACCCAAACGAAGTATTCGCTATGAACGCCTTATGGTCTGGGGAGAAAGGTAAGCTGTCCTCCTTCTACTGTATTGCATTTTGAATTTTCCAAAAAAAATTCGCAGGACGTATGATATAAAATTAAATGCTCTTTTAATATTTTATTTCGCAATTCGCTCAGAAGCTCTTTGGAAATTGTCACATGACAAAGCACATGGTTTTAAACGCTGTCGCTCCAAATTTTGTATTAAGTGGTGTCTTTGCATGCAGAATTGGCGTTGATTTGTTGGTGTGTCGAAGTGCCAGAGCCATGGACGTAGTTTACACATG
>JAHPZR010001594.1:7500-13424 GCA_019787425.1 Platygyra sinensis
GAAGGAAATACAGCGGGTGAAAGGCGATTAATCAAGCTTTAATTTATCCAAGATTTCACGGACAAAACATTGCTTTGATTTCAAAATATTCAACCCCTTTCCTCACCTTCGTGGGTTTTTGCTTCTCCGCTCTCTTATCGTCGAAAGAAAAGATAATGTGTCATCAACCACGTTGTCAGCCAGCGATACACTGATACACTTTATACACAAGTCGATATATCTAAGAAGAGTGCCGATGATAGGTTCAATTCTGGCAAGTTGAGATCGAATACTAGATTCGACGAGCCGCGAAGCTTCGATTCCTAAAATTATCTGTTCAGCATTGAAAATGGTGGCTTTGTAAATCGAGTAGAAGTCATGCACAGCTATTATTTGGCTGCGAAACATTTCATATGGATGTCATTCCAGATTTCTTTTAGCATCGGAAGCAAGCGAATCTCCTGTAAGTCATATTTCCACATCACCATAAGCGCATGGAGATGTTTGCCGTTCAGCGATCAGATGAAAATGAGCTCCAGGTGAAATTTCGCCCGGCATGCTTTGCGAATCGTGTCCAACACCGCCTGATATCAAACAGCAAACAACTGCCAAACAGACGATCCGTCACCTGAATGCCACCTGGAATACACGGAGAAAGAACTTGAAGTCCAGAATACCAAGGAGCAAATGATTATCGAAGGTAATCCTACAGTACCCGTGCAGTTTGTCGATGCATTTATTGAAGAGAAACGTGAAAATCAAAATAAAATACCCGTTCAGTACTTGTCAAGTCAGTACAAAAATGCAGATGAAAATGTGAATGTACATGTACGGAACTCTAGATTTACCATTGTCTCTCATCCTCAGTTTAGAATGAGACGTGAAAGAGAGCCCTCAAGAATGTCTTACAAAATGGTTACCAGACTTTCTAATGGGAAAAGAAAAAAGTCGATGAAAATATACATTCAGAAAAATGTCCCGAAATCATCAAAGTTGAAGACTATGTTGTGTGGATACCATCGTTATCATTTCTTAGAGTGATATAGAAGTTCAAAGTTCATGTTTTTCTCAAAGGAGTGTTTCATAAGACAAAGTTTAAGCTTGTGTATTTTTCGAACAAGGACTCCAAAGCATAAAAACTTGCCCCTGCTTTGCATGATTGCTGAAGGTAACATTTTCAGAAAATTAAGGCAGCTCCAGATGAAAAGCTATCATTTTTTCAGCAGAATCATATCATCGAGTGGAGATGTGGAGTCGAATCCCGGTCCTACAAATAAGTATTCCAAATCAGTACCTTTTATATCACCCACAAATTCTGCTTGTTTATTAGAATTCAGACTGTCTCAGTTAGGCAGAACTGCACTTGATGTTGGAGGAGATCGTGATTGCTTTTTTAGGGCTGTATCACGTCAACTCTATGGAAATCCTAACAATCATTTCTATGTGCGCAGTGTTGGCATTCAGTACTTAGTGAATCACCCTGAACAATTTCTAGAGAGTAACACTGAACATTCTTGGCAAGGTTATTTGGAAAGAATGTCATGTCAAGGAACATGGGCTGATGCAATCATCATTCAAGCTGTTGCCAATTGTCTTAATTTATCGATTCATATTGCTGAATCAAATCCAACTTTTTCTCCAGTTACTGTTGTTGAAGCCGTGAATGTTACAAATGCGCTAAACATTTACATTGGACACCTAGCTGAATTTCACTATGTTTCCAGAGTAGAAAACATAACAATGCAGATAAGAGACAAAAGCAACCAAAAAAACAATGCAGATGAAGACAAACCAGTTGATGACAGTGAAAAACGTAAAGCTTGCAGAAGAAAATACATGAGAGAATACATGAAAGACAGACGAGCTGATGATAATTTTAGAAAAAATGAGAATCAAAAACAAGTGCAAGACAGCAACATCCGTAGCAAAACATCTAGGAACAAGAAACACCAGGCTGCTAAAAGAAGGAAATTGAACCCAGAACATGTCAGAGAAATTGAGCAGTGCTCCTTCCGAAAACGAAAAGCAGAGAACCTGCAGCACATCAGGCAAATAAACAAACAGTCAGCTACAGCTGTGGCAAGTGTATCACAAATAACATGCAGCAGTCATGAGTTGCAACCACAAGAAATCAAATATGATGTAATTTCTATGATTAATCTGTTTCACAAAAACATTACATGTGGTCCAGAATATGTATGCACTTGTTGTGACCAATTGTGGTACAAGTGCTCTGTAGTGAAATGTGATCCACACAAATATAAGGCATGTTCACCAGACATTGTTGAGTCCTGTCTTACAGGTTTTAAAAGTGTCAATGACACTGAATGGATCTGTATAACTTGCAATTCAAGTCTAAAAAAGGCAGGTTACCCAGCTGTTCTAAAGCCAATAAAATGGGTTTTCCTGATAAGCCTGATGTATTGAATTTGACATCACTAGAAGAGCGATTAATATCACCTCGTATACCTTTTATGCAAATCCGTGAACTACCAACAGGTGGTCAATTGTCAATTCAGGGAAACATTGTCAATGTACCAAGTGATGTAAATTCAACAGTTCATTGTCTCCCTAGGCCAATACCGGTAAGTGAATCACAGACCATTCCAATAAAACTTAAAAAGTGACTTGGTTACAAGCATCACTATCAGTTTCAAAATGTCAGACCTAAGAAAGTATTAGATGCAGCCAAATATCTTGTAGACACTTGTGAGTTATTTAAAACTGAACGTATAAAAGTGCAAAATACATGGATAGATGGCATAAGTTCACAATCAAGCACCCATGAAGAGTGGAGTGAATTTGTTGAAAACCCTAACACATGCAGTGCTGATGTGCAAACGAATGAAATCGTCACAAATTGTCAAAACAATATTAGCGCTACTAATGTTCATGATCCAGATAGAGAAAAAGATAATGATGATGGTTGGTGTGAAGTTGACGAACGTCCTTCAGGAGTGACAGATACACTATTGCAGGAACCAGATATTGCAGAAAATGGGGATAGAATTATTTCTTTTGCACCAGGAGAAGGAAATATGCCATTACAACAACAACATTAACAACAACAACATTTTTATTTCTTGCATTAAATATACAAATATCACACCACCTGCAAATAGCAAGGCTAATCGAGGCAGGTGGTGTGTGGACGGCTTAAGATTTATACGATAGTTGAAATGAAAAAAAAAAAGGTACCATATTTGTAATAAAAAGGGTCAGTCACGAGAGAAATTGAGATAAGAAAATCAAGGCAGCTATTTAGATAAGCGGGGGCTAATATTTTTTAAAATCAGAGATTATCGTGTTTAGGTCAGCATAACTATCCTGAACTTCAAATATTTTCAACAGAATTGCATGAACTTTTTCCTTAAAGAGAGATTTTGAAGATTTTGTTGTTGTTGTTGCTCTAAGTGAAATCAAAGTCCTTGAGCTGGTGTGATGTGAAATCAAAATTGGAACTGTATGTAAATGACCTGAAATCAACATTGTCTAAGCTTGCGCATTGCGTAAAATTAACATTTGCACATGTAATTTGAGTGAAATTTAACGTCTTTGCGGTTGCATGTTAAGGTGAAATCAAAATTTTAACAGTTTCTACCTGAAATCAACATTTTCTTAAGGTTGCACGTTGCAAAAGATCAATATTTTGCTGAATTTTAAGTGAAATTACCATCTGTGCTGTCATGCAAGTTTTTGCATACGTAATATCTTGAAAACCAAGAGCAAACCAGCGAAAAAAAAAGGTATGTTTTTCTATTCAATTGAAAATGGCATGCAAAATTTCAGGCGCTTTTGCAGAAAAAAGAAAAATTGTCACTTAGCATGGTTTTGCACTCACCCCTTCAATTTTTATGACCCTCCACAGAGTGGGTATGGATACTTTCTGAAACTGCACATGTACATTGCAAACAAACTTTGCTACTGATACTTCCAGCCATTTCTTCTTGGGGGAGAATCCAAAGTGGCCAGTTTTTATGATGGAAAACTGATAGAAAAAGAAAACATCTCCGTGGACAGACTACTGAAACCTACATAGTTTCAAGATCAGAAAAAAATTGCAAAAATAAATAACATAGAAATTATTTAATATTAACAGTAATTTATCATTTAATATCACAGAGTAATATTCGTATTGCTTGTGTATTTTCAAAACATCAAGAATAGTTTTCTCCTAAAATTTCTACATGGAGATAGGTAAAAAGGTACTTGAAGTAAACAGGACATTGAAAAATAAAAGTGTAGTTCAAGAATAATATTGACATATATAAAGACTATAATTATGTGGTCTTTTAATTCCAGCTGCCCAAATCTTTGTTAAGAAATATTCTTATTTTAATCAATGAATTAAAGAACACTCTGATTTCTAAAATATTTATATTTCAATCTTACAGAGTCAGAAAATAATGAAGACCAACATGTAACAAGAATTGTCAATTTCTGTAAGCAATCCTTTGTAACAACTTACACCAAGGAGCCTCAAACTGTGACCAATAGAAATAAACTGACATTTCTGTTGCATGTAGACTATCAAATAAATACCTTAACATAGCTGCAGTACATTGCCTGCAACAATGACCTTCAGGAACTGAACTTTCCTGGAGTAATAATCTTTTTGCTTGACGCTCTTTGTTGTTAACTCCATTAAATTGCATTTAACTGCATTTAAGGTTATTCCTCACAATTGCACTGCGCATCCTTTCTGTGCATTAGGAATATTCATCGATAAAGATTCTGAATATCTATCATTCCCTACATTGTTCTGTGGAAAACGAAGACCTGATAACAATGAAAGAAAGGTCCCTGTAACATATAGTACAGTTGCCAAGTGGGAATTAAGGTGTCGGGATAGAAGAGTTGCAAAGTCTGTGCCAAACATTTTCTACAAGCTCAAAAAACTGCAAATCAACCAAATTCAAGATAGTGCTTCTTTAGCTCTCAGGAAGTGTAAGACAAAGGGAAAGAAGTATGCTGCAGGTGACCTGAAATCAGAGAATTATCTTAATAAGCTTGTGCATCTTGATGAAGGGTTCAGAGTTTTAAGGAATCTTAGATCTTCACCGCCCTATTTTGAAAAATGCAAAAAAGACTTGTTTGCTATGATTCACCAACTTGGCAACCCCACATGGTTTTGTTCTTTCTCAGCTGCAGAAACAAGGTGGATTCATCTTCTTAAAACTTTAGACAGAATTGTAGAAAAGAAAGAATATACTGATGCAGAAATCAAACAAATGACATGGGAACAGAAATCAGATTTGATACAAAAAGATCTGGTCATATGCGCTAGAAACTTTGAGCACATGGTTCAGTTATTTATTCATGATGTATTCAAGAGCAGTGTAATGCCAATAGGAGAATTAGCTGATTATTTTTACAGAGTTGAATTTCAGCAAAGAGGAAGCCCACATATCCATGGTTTATTTTGGGTAAAAGAAGAACCGCAATATGAAAAGTTATAATGAAGAAATTGTGAGCTTTGTTGATAAGTATGTTACTTGCCACAAACCAGACACTTCCAGTGAAATGGAAGAGCTTGTAAACTTACAGATGCACAGACATGCCAAGACTTGTAAGAAGGCAGGGCATAAGATATGTAGATTTAACTTTCCAGTGCCACCTATGCCAAAGACAGTGATTTTAACACCTCTTGACAACTCCTGCTTTGATGAAGAGAACAAGAAGGAAATAAAAGAAAATGCTGAAAAAATAAAAGAACTCCTTGACAACATGAAATATGGTGAAGAAATCAGTTTTGAAGATTTTCTCAACAAATTACAACTGACTCAAGGAAGTTGTATTATAGCTATAAGACATACATTAAAGCATGACACATTATTTTTGAAAAGGGCACCATCAGAAATAAGGATCAATAGTTACAATACTAATTTGCTAAAAGTTTGGCAAGCAAACATGGACATGCAGTATGTACTAGACCCTTATGCATG
>JAHPZR010001595.1:0-7500 GCA_019787425.1 Platygyra sinensis
GTGCCACTTTTTTGTTCTTACCACATTTTGACGTCATCTGTGATCTATTACTGAACAGACGCACGGCAACATGGAATCTATTTGTTAAGTAGATGACGGCGGTAACTATATCACTTTCACGAGCTGAACGTTTGCGTAAAGATTAAAAAGATAACAAACGCGCAGTCGCACAGTGTGAGTAACCGTGAGTTTTACAGCGTGGTACTATATCGGAAACCCGAACGCTATAAAGAAGCTAACAATTAACCAATTGCATTAACCCTAACCCTAATGACTATTTTCAGTCAATAGCCCCGTAATCAGTATTTACTTTGTGTACCCATCACAAGGTATCCAAGGGCGGTTTGAGATATGGGAACAAGTCCTAACCATCTTTTAAATTTTTTCCGGGTAATGTTTTCTCGCAAAACGTTGTTGCTAAATATTACGTAATGTTTTTGTAAGCGCAAAAGAGTTAAAAAAAAAGCGCGGTTTTAAGTTTTTTTTTAAACTTCTTGTTGCTAATAATTTAACAATCACCATGCATGAGCGGTCGGACGTAAGAGGGATTGACGTAACACTGCTCCTTATCTGTTATCTCATCAGTTTGCAATGTTTTAACTAATTTAGAGGGTGGCAACATCGATCAGATTCATTCAGAACGCCAACAAATCTTTAGCTTTATTTATGTTTGTATTGAGATATCGTGATTAAGAAATATATTAAATATCGCCTCGGAAAATGTTATCGTTCCGCTTCAGAAATAAAGAGACTTTATGTTTAATATAATTATTCAAATGTCTCGTATTTCAACCAATTTGTTCTCAACTTCGCCGAGTTCGTGTGAAGAACAAATTGAATTACCCAAGTCAGTGCTGACTTCAAAGACTTGCCTATATGTAGGTCAACCATTAAACATCGGCATGATTACAGTAAGGAGTACAGCGCTTTACACGAGAAGTCTCATAAAAAAAATCGGCATAAGAAAATGTTATCGATTGTTCGTAAATCTTGTAAAGTTTTTGATTTTGCAAGACCTCCATACCAGCCCTGGAGTTTTGCTCTCCTTCAAGCAAAATGATATTGCCAAAATATATGTGGAGTCATAGACTGGGACAAACTGTATTATGAAAAAAAAATTTTAAAAAAAATGACGACTTGACGAACAAAAAAATTCAAAAATATTAACGATTTGATGAACAGTCGAATTTTGAGGGAAAGAGTGTAAAAAAGTAATAAAATTTTTACTTAAAAGTGCAATCTAAAACAACGGAAACAGGTCTTTTTTCGCCAACCTCGTTCCCAGGGTCTCTCATCTTACCGCCTAGGGCGAGCGAGGAGATCGAGACCCTGGGAACGAGGTTGTTTTTTCGCGTCGTTGTTTCTCTACACCCTCCCGGTGGGAATTTTTTTTGTTCTCTCGCGCAACACTACAGCTATCAAAGACAACTGTTTCGCCGGCTAGTGCAACGTTTAGCTGTAAATTACTTTGAGCTTTTTGAAAGCTTAAACTTTGAAACTGTACAAGATTTAAAAATTTGGATAGAAAAGAAAGGATTGATAGAATCTAATGGATGTTTCTGATAAGTGCTCGAGTGAGAAGGTTCGAGCGCTGCGTTGAGTTCGTTCAGCATTGGGAAGCAGAAACAACGATAACCAGGAAGCAAATTGCCCGGGGCAAAGTCAAAGTCAACAAGAAAAGGGTAAGACATTAAGATAATTTTGTAAACGCAAATCTGTTAACAAGTTTTTACTAAGTAGAAGATTGTATTCACCAAGTCTGAAGAATGTAGGTTGGATAGAAGACGCTCAGTTAATTTTTCTAATTTTTCATACATTTGTCCGTAATTTTTTTTTCCCGCGCCGCTCCTACTACCCTGCCAAATTTACAGGTATGGAAAATTAGAAAAAATAATTGAGCGCGTTCTAGCCAAGCTACATCTTTCAAACTTGGTGAATACAATCTTCTGCTCAACATTTTAAAGTCGCGATTTACAAATTGCGTTAAATTCAATTTTGAAAAAAGTTATCAAACACTATTATTTCTGACCGCTTTGCCTACCCGTTGAGATGGCGCCGAAAACCGTGATAAGGCCTATGAGAGTTCTGTTGTATTAAGTCTTGCAGACGAAATCCTTCTGTTCCAAAAACTTTAAAGTAATCGAGTTTTCTTGAGCTTTAATAGAGGAATGTTTATCAAATATTGGTATCCTCTGATGTCCCCGAATTTCAAGTTTTGCCCCATCGCTTAACTCCTCGATCGTAAAATGAACTCTTGAAATTAAAGAAACAGCCGCTTGAAGGAACGACGGTATCGTACACGAATATAGCTTAAATTTCTGATATTTTCCTCTGACCTCTGTTCATTTAAGCTTATTTTACCAAATAACGAAAGATCATTTTTAAAGCCATTCATGTGTTCAATTGCAAGGTTCAAGTTCGGCTATGCAGAGGAGCAACCTCTTAGTGTTCAAAATAGACGAATCACTAACAAGAGCTAGTCTTCTTTTATTCTGCTAACACCAGGACACTGGACCACAACAGCTTACTCAAATAGCACGTGTTCATAATTGTTGGAAATTGCTAGATCCCCCTCTAAGACCTAAATGTCGTGTGATGACGCAAGAATGTTCTGGAAGTGTCACACAAGGAGTGTTGAGGGCCACCACAGTACCCCCTACTAGTCAGAGATAATCGGAGAGTAGTGCTGGCCGACAACTTGAGTGATGGCGGATGAATGGGTACTTGATTTGGGCTGCTGGGGTTCTTTCGAGGATCTTGGAGTGATGGAGAATGTGGGGATCTGTAATCCACTTAGCAGGCTTTAAACGGTCAACCGTGATTTCTTTCGCTTTGCCATTGATCCCTAGGGTAAAGTCCTTGTCGAAACGGCGGAGAATGCGGAAAGGACCATCGTAAAGGTGCGTAAGTGGAGTTCTGTGGTTGTCACGCCACACTTACATGTGGGTAGCCGTATGGAGATCAGGAGGGAGATAAACAGAACGACGGCCATGCCAACTCGTAGGAACAAACTGTAGATGCTGCATAGAAGAATGCATTCTTGACACGAATGAGGATGGATCCTCGATCATAGGGGCAGAGAGGAAGTCTAGCTCCTTGCAGACGGAGTGTCGTGCCATATACCGTTTATGCTAACGTACATGACAGTTCTTCCTTGAGGGTTGCACGAATCCCAAGAAGGACAATAGGGAGGTCGTTGACCCATTTACTACCCGTTTTAAGGTGCCAGTGGAACCTCTCGACAAGACCATTTGCCTGTGGGTGGTACGCTGTGATGCGGAGGCGTGTAGCACCAACGAGTTTCATGAGGGAATGTTAAAGATCAGACTCGAACTGGCGTCCATGATCAGAGGTGAGCGTGAGATCCAGCCATCGGAATTGCCTCAGGCCCGCCAGTGTATCGGTCAATGCAAGTAAACAAGTAAGTGCAGCCTTTTGATGGAAGCAAGGGCCCAACGATGTCCACGTGAATACTATCGAAGCGACAGTCGGGTGGGGTAAAGGCCTTCAGTGCGATTTAACAAGCCGTTGCTTTTTTGACTGCTGACAGTCATGGCAGGTACAGATCCAGCGGGCAATGTCTCGCTTCATATTTCAGACGACGAGAGGCCTTGTTGCCAGGATGGGACAAAGAGGGCAGGTTGTCAAAGAAGGTTCTATAGATCGCCAAAGGCAACAGAGGACGGGGACAACATTGAGAGATATCACAAAGAAGAGTCCGTCCGGAATGTGAAAGAGGTACTTGTGCAAGCTGCAATGAAAAACTTGCTCTTCATCTTTGTCTTTTGCAGAAGCAAGGATGTCAAGGTCGATTGGGGACTGTTCCAGGGCGAGGACTTTGCGGGACAGTGCATCTGTAAGACGATTAGCTTGACCTTCGATATAGCGAATGTCTGTAATGAACTCAGAAATAAAAACCAGATGTAGGGCTTGCCGTGATGAATGCCGTTCGGCATTGGAGTGGAGCGCTAAGGTTAGAGGCTTGTGGTTAGTATTGATATGGAAAACACGGCCCTAAATAAAATACTAGAAATGTGGGACTGCAAGGTAATAAGCCAACAGTTCACGATCAAAATCACTGTATTTCAGTTCCGCAGGCCCAACTGGAGGAAGGAAGGAGGATATGTTTCCACAGTCCATTAATGAACTGTACAAGCAGTGCTCCAACAGCCAGGTTTGATGCGTCTGTCGTGATGCAGGTGGCAACATGCGGAATGCTTACTAACCCGATGCAGTCCATGTGAAACTATAAAAGGTACCTTGAAAAAGTGCTGGAAAAATGTCTTTGATTTACGACCCGATTCCCACTCACTGGAAAACACACGCCAGGAATCTACGAATCTATACACTGAAAAACTTGGGAAACCTGTGGAAATAAATTTGTTGTACAGTTTGGTTGTTTTGCCAGAAGGAAGGATATCCGTTTGCATAATTGACTGTCCATTGTTTTCATTCAATTCTCCTCATCCAAACATTGGCTGAATAAAAAGCGTCATCAACTCTGAACCGTAAATGAAAACCTGAAGTTTTTAGTAATATGTGCTTCTTTAATTTGAGGTCAAATGTCTTTTCAAGACTGATTGTATTTGAACTATTTTTTTCTGGGTTGCAACCTTTATTTAGCGGTCACTTAGCCATTCCAAGTGACCGGAGGTGATCGCTTAATACAGGTAACACTGCGGGTCTACGGGATGGCCGGATAGAGAGGATGTCAATTCATGATTACATCAAATTGCTGTGCTTTTTGGCTGCTGGCGAGTCACGGTTCTTTGTCAATTTCCAACCATCTTTTACGACGTATTTTGTGAATCTCAACATTCTCTACACGATATCTTTATTGCTGGCCAGGATACGCTCTAGATTTTAGATTCTGGATAATTTATTACACTCCTGTCTGAAGGAGTAGTCGCCATTGTTTTCATCCTCATCTTTGCACTCGAGGCAGCCGTCATCATCATTGGAAACGTGTTCACCATTTTTGTTTTCAAGACTCAATCCGGACTCCATCTTAAACAAACTTGCCTTCTTCTAATCAACCTGGCCGTCGCTGATTTACTTGTAGGAGTAGGAGAAGTAGTCGTTCTGGTGATCCACAGAATTCCGTAATCGATATAAGATCGCTGAGTGTTTGGTGGACTCTTCAAGTCTTTGGTGTGTGTACTTCACTGATGTTTCTCGCTCTTATTTCGCTGGAACGCGTTTATGCCGTGTTCTGGCCGCTACGTCATCGTGTCACAAGCACTCGAGCTTACATTTACAGCATCGTTATCGTCTGGGTACTTGGGTTATGCACCACAGGAGTGTGTTTGTTAACAGTGTATCACGTAGATGTGGATACTGTTTATGCCGTGGCTGCTACTGACTTGGTCCTTTTTGTTTCACTCGTCATTATCTGTGCAAGTTACTTATCTATTCGTTCGCGACTGTACGCTACAAAACCCGACGCACAAGACGGCCAAAGAAGATCAACGCTAGACCACAATTTACGACTTTCAAAGACATTTTACTTAGTAGTCGCTGTGTCGCTTATCTTTTGGCTGCCTAGGTTTCCTCGTATACACCATTAATGCATTCTGTCCGCAATGTTTTTCTGCGATGTTGCTGTGGTTTGGTAATGTTCTACACTTGGCAAATTCTATGGTGAATCCATTCGTGTACAGTTTTAGGATGAAATATTTAAAGATGCCTTGAAAAAGTGTTGTTGGAAAAAGCACCTTTATTTACAACCTGTTTCTTTCCGAATGCAAAACACACCTGAATAAATTTACCACATAGTTGTAAACTGAAAAACTTGGCAAACGTCCGTCCAGAAGCCTATTGTACAATTCGGCTATTTCAGTAGAAGGAGTGTTATTCGTTTGTATAATTTAAGGTGCGTTGTCGTTATTTAATTCTCGTGAACAAAACGTTGACTGCATTAAAAGCTTCTCATCTGAACGTTTCCCTTCTCGGGAAAATGAAATTAGTACCGAACATATAACGCTGATGCTGTTTTTGCTGTTTCTTTGGCCTCCTTATGGTTTGAAGAGACAAAGATTTTTATACGGGCCATTAACCATTTACGTATAGAGGAAATCCCTAATCAAGACAGTTTTTGCAATATAAGAACAGAAAATATTTGCCCTTTGATGGCAATGATTATTTTTGTAGTCATGACTAATTGTTTTGATTAACATATTGAGTTTTGAATTCTATTAGTCTAATTCTTCTTTGCTTTCTGTACTGCCTTTAAAGGCTATCACGTTCTTTGGACTTTTAAACTCAGGACTATAGGACAAAACCAAAACTGTAATTCGCGATCTTTTAAACCAAACGAAGAAAAGCGATATTCCAAAAAAAAAGACAAAAAACGCTCGAAATTGCTCTCATATACATCTGTCGTTTAAAGGCTGTTAAATTTCTGATATTCTTAAGTCAGAAGGCGTTTCCTATTATATAATTATAAGAAGGAGTCTATCAACAGTGCAAATCATATCAAAAACGTGTCTTTTAAGTTTGAAAAAGACAAAACAACTGATGCATGAGAGATGACAAGTGCTCCTAATTTTCCAGTAACAAATGCAAAACAGTCCAAACAAAAGTTTAGAAGAAACCTCTTCTTGTCTGCCCCTGAGCTGGACTGCAAAAAAGAACTTCAGGATTGGTTAAGATTACGCTTTACCATCCAGAAACGGTGGGAAAATTTATATGTTTAGCACTGTGCAATCAAGTTCTTTTCAACTATAACGAAAAAACAGAATAATTAAAAGCCCTACGACTTTTTTTTTATTTTCTTTTGTTATCCCTATTCTGATGTAGATGTACTGATAACACCCTTATCTGTAGACTATCCATGTATAATAAAACAACATCTTCACTTGTCTCACCTCGTTTAACGTAGATGTCAACCTGATTGCGTTTTAATTTCTCATAGAGCTTGCTGAACGCCGCACACAGTTAATAGATAGAGATGAAAGTCTACGATGTTGTCCATTAATTATAATTCTTTTTTCTTGTTTCTTCGCCTCGTAGTTCGTATTTTGATCGGTATTTCATACCTTCCTGATTGGGTTGCTTGAAAGTCTATGGTGAAGTTCTAATTGACCATGATAGCTAAAAAGTCGCTGAGCAATTTGACTCATTTTGGTTTAAACATCACATTTTCTGATTGTGCTGCTTGTGTCATAGCTTTTAGGATCAAAAGTTAAAAAAATAATATCGACGGAAAGCAAATACAGACAACGGGAGCAAACAGCGAACAATATCAATGTCGAGCAGACTTTTCCTATTTCGATAGTTACTTTGTTCTGATAATGATGACATTGAGTTCTAATGCAAATTTAAATAGATCAATTCGCAAACCAACACAATTCATCTTACGCCAAAATCAAAGCCAAATTTTCACGCGATATAATGTTCCCTTTGTCTTTGCTAAAATTAATTAAGTGAATTATCTACATCTCCACAAAAATTTTTTTTACTTCTGTTCACATCTGTGACACACTGATGTACCAGGGTTTT
>JAHPZR010001595.1:10000-15000 GCA_019787425.1 Platygyra sinensis
GGAAAATAAAATAAGTATCGAACATAAAGCTGATGCTTTTTTTGCTGTTTCGTTTTCTCCCTTGTCGTTTAAAAAACAAAGATTTTTATAGGGTTTAATTAAAAACTTACAATGTTAGTGTTGTAGTATACAAAGTTTCAACGCAAAAAATTAGAGTCTTTTCAGAACCTCAACCTCGCGCCTGAATATATCAACCTAATGTATTTCATAAAATAAAAGGGCCATCAACTATTTACGTATTGAGGAAATTAATTCTCTTAAGTTTAAAAAAATGTGTGCCCTTTGATGGTAATGATTATTTTGTCGTCAGGACTAATTGTTTTGATTTACATATTGATTTTTGAATTCAATTAGTCTAATTCTTCTTCGCTTTCTGCACTGCCTTTAAAGGCTATCACGCTTAGTGGACTTTTAAACTCGGAACTACAGGACAAAAACATCGCAGCAATTCTTTATCTTTTAAGCCAAACGAGGAAAAGCGGTATTCCACGACAAAGGAAAAACGATCGAAAATGCTTTCATATTCATCTGTAGTGATTTTCTTTTTTTCTTTATTTCCAGTTTCAAAGACCTAAATGTAGTGTTCAGGAGATGTTCGTTTAATGTCAAATTTCTAATGCTCAAAAATCAGACGTCATTTCTTGGTTTCTATTGTAATTTAAAATTTGTTGCTTTGGAACACTCGTTGAATTATTTTCAAACTAGTGCACGTCCAAAATCACTGCTCTAAAAAAATTGGCCCGAAGACATAACTTGTAGACAAACAGAGTAAAGCTTTACTCGTTATATTATACATGATATATTGTACTGTGTGAGTTTTTGTCACTCGGGAGGTTTGTACATAAGGTGCAGGGATATATCTACTGCCAGTAAACTGTTATATAACTGTAACAGTGTCCTCAATTAGCACTACAGTGCTAAATACACTCGACACTTGAATAAAAAAATAAATAAAAATAAAAAAGTAAATAAAAAAAATTTTGCACGACATTGAAAGCAATGTGTATTTAAACAAGAAGACAAGTACTGTTCATGTGTCAAATAATCTGATATTCCAGTAAAAAGCATGATTATTGCGATGATGGTCAATGGAAATTTCCAAAAGAGTAAAAATGTAGAAAAATGTAGTACTAAAAATTTAAAAACACACACAAAGCTTGTCAGGAGAAGTACGAATTATCAACTGTTACCTTTAAAACCCAATATAAAGTATTCCTCCGTAGTTAATCGGCTTTTCATTTAAATAACATTTCTGTCATATCCACTTTTACACAAGCTTCCTTAAGAAAGCCCGGGGCATAAAATGCAAGCCGTTTTCGGTCGATAAAGGAGCACTGTCACGAGGATTTTGCTGTTTTAGGTCAATTCTATGCTAATATCATTACTTTGATCATGAGGCTTTAATCATAAACAAAATGCTTCTGTAAAGCTACGACGAAGATATGAAATGAATTTTATCAGAGAGGGCTAACCGTAATAAATTTCTTGAGGATTTTTGGACCACGTAGGATCAAAACTTGAAAAAATTGGCCAATTCGTTCATTTATTTACTCTCATACAGAAGTAAACATAGCAACCTCCTCAACTCGCATATAGCTGAACTAGTCGAGGCGGGCAGAGGACACTTGAACATAAAGTAATTCAATAGGAGGAGATTAAAAAAGAAAAGGAAAGGAAAGAAAAGGAGAAAACACATACAATTTTTTCAAGTTTCAATCCAGTTCCATCCATGCCATCCGTAGCGACAGGCGACAGGACACAGTTTCAGTACCTTCAAATAGTCTTAAATAACAAAACTAGATCATTGGTTTTAGAATTCAATTGATATGAAGACACCTTCTAGCTTTTTATAAAGTTGCCAAATAGCGTGACGATGCCCCTTTAAAAGGGGGTCATGCTGCCAGGCGTCCTTGCGTAGGCCTTACAAACTAGGGAAAAGAACACGACATTTTCTGTGGATATTGTGTATCGTGTGTTCTCTTTTCGTGAATGACCTACATAGAATGTGGTGTTCAATGACGAAAGTTTTGGCAAGAATGACACCATATACGTTCATGTCACATATAAAGATGACCATCGTTTGTAACGGGTCAGTCCCCCAATAGTGCTTGAAGGAAGGCTAAGTAAGCCAAGTTAATGTTCGACTCGTTCCTACGAGATACGAAATGATCCACGTACGAGTTCGAACTACGAAAACACTAACAAAAAACTGAGACTACTGACTTAAAAACAGACCATCATGCTGAGACGCGTACCTCTGCAGATGTTAAAAATAAAGAATTGTCCTGAACAGATCTTCAAGTTCGAATATGAAGCAAGCAACATGCAACTGGATAAAGAGAACTTTCAACGAAGCAACTTGAATAGCAATATCTAAGCGTAACTCTTGTGGTATATTAATATTCTTATTCTTTTATTTGTTTTTATTGCGTTCTATAGGCGTACTCGTAAAGTACCATCTGTTACTGCAGTACGAAGCCCGAGCATACACTCTTAGAGTGTCTAGTTTTGTCGAGAAGCAGCTACTCACTTTGTAAAATCATACAGAAGGACCAGCTCTCGAAAGACCAATAAATTAGTCGACCAATGCACTAGTATAATTGACCTCCTCAAAAACTGCACCTACATTGTAAATCATTCTTGTCCCCAGAGCATACCATCCTTTTGGCCAGTGGTTGGGATCGAGAGCTCTGGCCGGACCCGATTTTCTGAACATGCGCAGAGTATTCGTTTCGCATTGTCAACCAATCAGATTTGCTGGATTTGACGAGAAGTCCGTGAATCACGGACTTCCGGTGTTGGACCAAACCAGAGCTCTCGATCCCAACCACAGGCCAGAAGGATCGTAGGCTCTGGGGACGAGAATGCATTGTAAATATGGGTAAGACCTTTTTGTGTCACACATTTACAAAAAACTTACCAGCTGTGTGCACAATTTATAAAGTTTGTGAAAATCATTTTTTGCAGCGGCTCGCACAAGAAACGTTAGAAGGGTTATTCCAATGAACAAAATGATAGAAAAGGATATTCAAAAAGTTAATTATATTTACGTATTAAGCACCACGAACTCGTGATAAACGCCGCTGCCATTCTATTCAACCTTAACTTTATTTACACATAGAAACAGAAGCTATCATCGTTGAAGACATATTCATCATTGTTCTCTTCTGGACTCAAAGACTCCATCAAGACGAACTTTTTCAGTCTCCTCCCATTATGAGATACCTCTGTTGAAAACTTGAAGAGAAAACGGCGGGCGTTTTAGGTGGCCTGTAGCCCCACTTGACCCGATTTGTCTTCAATCGAATTGGGAACAAAAAACGCACACAAAACAACAAACAGTTGTACTCACAGACAATATCCACTACATTTATGCCAAATTAGTGAATAATGGCGCAATAATAGCTTTTGTAATCCTAATTTTCTTTGAATTCAATGGAGCCCAGACGCCAAATCTGGGCAAGCCGAGCGAAGCTTCGACTTGTTGCTATGTGACGTCACACTGGCAGTAATGAGTTGGTCTCTGACAGATACTCGAAGACAATAGAGTAATCCCCTTCCTCCTGTTTTTAGTCAAAAAACTTAATTACGTTCTGCGTATTTTGAAGAATGAGAGCCACGACGGCAAATCTTTCGTATTTTCTTCTGGAACTGGTCATTGGCGTCATATCTTTAGTTTGAGTAGGGGTTTAGACAAGTCGGCTGACTGAGTAGTTCTATACAACTGCGAAATTCAAAGGTGAAATATAAATCATTTTTCCCAGGTGTAGTCCTTTGTGTCTTCATTTTGTGCTGACACCTTGTCGTGGTGGTGTGGCTGCGGGTATCAAGGACCCAAAGAGCTGTGACGGCTGGGACGTTTGCCCCCGGCAGGTCTTACCATGCCGGATTGGTCGAAGGGTAGAGGCCTTGGAGGTTGGGCTGTGGGTTAATAACCCGCTCCTGGAAAATAAGCTATTACAGAGATCGAAACTAGTTCAGCCACTGCATCCTACTGTGGTTACAACAACGTGCGAAGCAAAGAATGACGCTCAAACCACCAATAAAATTGCTGTCGCTTTAGGCGTGTGTGAAGATAGGCAGTGGAATGTAAGGACAATATTTGAGACGGGTAAGTGTGCCCAGGTAACCAAGGAGACGCGGAAATACGGTGTTAGCATTATAGGGGTAAGTGAAATGTAATGATGCTCCTGTAGAGGTTGATGATGGCCACTGGAGAAGCTCTGCTATACTCAGAAATGAATGAAGGCGAAAATTATCGTAGACTGGGAACCAGTGTCTGCGAGGATTATCACGGCCAGGTTCAACTCTAGGTGGCAGCAGGTCACTATCATGCAATGCTGTGCCTCAACAAATGAAGCAGCAGAGGAAGCGAAGGTTGACTTCTATGAACAAGTACAGGCAGTTTTGAAGCAGGTGCCATGAAGGGATGTAAAGATTGTCCAGTGGGAGACTTCAAGGCTAAGGTGAGGGTGGACACCACGGGTAGGGAGGAGTTGATGGGTAGACATGGAGCAAGAACTAAAATGAATGACAAAGGTGAGATTTGCGCGGATTTCTGTCAGGTAAATGAGTTGGTGATTGGCAGAACAATGTCTCCTCACGAGGGAGTGCCATAAGCGGACATGGGTGTCTCCTGATGGTGGTACGGAGAATCAGACAGACCATATGGCATGAAGCAAGAGATGGATGAGCTCACTGCAGGATGTTTGTCTCAAGCCTGGGGAAAATGCTTGGTCAGACCACCACCTGATGCTAGCAAATGTCAAGCTAAAGATTGTCAAAGTAACAAAGGAGAAGACTGACATAGTGCGTTTTGAGGCCAGCAAGCTGAGAGATCTAGAGATAACGGACACGTTCAAGCTGACGCTGCACAACACATTTGTTGGATCAAAGCACTTTGATGTATCCTATAAATGCTTTCGTCTTTTGCAAACTATTTTATTGTTCGACAGTTTAGAGCAACACAAGCAATGAGAATATCGAAAAACTTCAGTTAG
>JAHPZR010001595.1:17500-35109 GCA_019787425.1 Platygyra sinensis
TTCATTTGTATGTTTTTTTTTTTGAGAAAACAAGGGTATCATGTTACAAACTTTGCGAGGAAAACAAAAGTATCAAGTTACAAATGTTGACGTTGAAAAAATAAAATTATCACGTTTGCTAGTTTAAGGTATTAATGAATTTAAAATGAACGAAATTCAACGTAAAACACCAGAGTAAAATTTAAAATCGTCTTTACAAACAGTAATTGTAAGTTATTTTTGAGCTTTGAACTAACAGGTTACATATAGGCAGCGGATGACTCAAAAAGTACTGACAATCCTGCAAAATACTCTGTACTATCTGAGATTGTCTCACTAGTTAGCGTACGTAATATTAACTTCAAATCCAACGCTTCGATAAAGCCGGAAAAATGTATTTTACACACAGTAAAGACAAAATAATCACCCGAACATCTACCTTCACGTTTCTTGTCTGCAAGCAGTCCTTGTTGATTCACTGGTGACTATAGACACGCAATCAACTGATCAATCTGTAGCACAACAACTGCCAACGACTAAACCGTCACGAACCGTTTACTCCCTGTAGCCGATTGCACCATCAGGCGTAAATGCTGCGAAATCTTCGATGACGTAATGGTCTTAATCAGGAACTATTTCTAAGATATGTCTGCGTATGAACGGCACGAACAATTCGACACCAAGGCTATAAACAAAAGCTTTTTCTCTTCATAGTCGCGATTAAATAATGTCGGTTTTCTTTACGAGTAAGAAGCTAGCGAAGTAGTCACGCGAGTCACATAATTCAAGAGTTACGCTGTCCACGGCTATTTTTAGTACGGTGGTTATTTCCGTACCAATGACGTAATCCTTGCACGTTCTGACACGTTCTTTTGCTTCGGATCGAACGCTTCGATAAAACCAAAAAAAAGATATTTCACACACAATAAAGGACACAATACGTGTAACATTTTCGTGTACTGATGTTCAGTCAAACGTTTTTGGAGAATAAACATTACAGGTTGCGTGATTCAAAGTCCCGACCGAGACTTGGCCGAGCAGAGGTCTGCGTCTGGTCACCGACAAAACGAAAAAAAAACAAGAACCGCAGCGCGGTTGTAACCGCGCTTTAAAAATCACGGTTATTCACACTATCCGACTCCAGACAATGCATAATAATACAAAGGAAAAGACGTAAGGGAAGACTAACTTCGTCGCACAATAGATGGTGTGCTTTTAACTCCGAAGTCCGATGAAAGCTAAAACCACCAAGTGCATTAGGATGTCTTATTACGGCTAATTTTAGAACTGTAAGGGTTTTCCCCCTGCAAGTTCTGGCAAGTCTTGTTTACCTCAGCAAATACTTAATTATCCTTCAAATCTCTTCACTCCCTTCGTTGAAAAAGCCCAAGAATTCACTTGAATTGCCTAATCCCACAAGAAATACTCGCAAATGTGCAAATAAATTAATGACCAATACTTGTGGCAGAATAAACTTGCAAAGTAAGCAGGATATTATTTGTCACGTAGCGAAAGTGATACCTGGAACATCAGAGCATTATATGGCTGACGTAATACCTTTTTAAGTGCAGAGTGCACTATTGGGATGGTTTGGGGATTGACGGCGCTAAAGCACTATGGCAATAAGGTGTAAACTTTAATGTTTGTTTAATTAATTAATTCCAATTAATTAATTCGCCTTGTTTTGAGGATTCGTGACAAAAGAAACTCCTCAAATATTGCTGTAGACACTGTGGCACTTACAGAAACCGCAAATAAATTTAGTCCGTCTTTGAGCGGACTCATGCACCGATGTAGGATATAATATCGGTCAACTTAAAACGTTTCTCGGTGGTATTAATCGACAACGATAACATTGTGTATTTTGAACTGGTTTATTGTTAAAAGCAACGGTGGTAACATAATAAGAACGTGCTATTCCGAGACACGAGGTGACCATTTGATAATTGAATTAGTAATTGTTTATCGATGATATGAAAATTTGCCTCTGGAATGAAACAAAATCATTCCTGTTCCTTTTTTTCCTTCATAAGTCAATAACGTTATTTTATCTTTCTCTAGCAGGAAATGAGCGAGAATATCTTCATTTGTATGTTTTTTTTTGAGAAAACAAGGGTATCATGTTACAAACTTTTGGAGGAAAACAAAAGTATCAAGTTACAAATATTGACGTTGAAAAAGATAAAATTATCGCGTTTGCTACATGTAGTTTAACGTACTAATAAATTTAAAATGAATGAAATTCAACGTAAAACACCAGAGTAAAATTTAAAATCGTCTTGACAAACAGTAATTGTAAGTTATTTTTGAGCTTTGAACTAACAGGTTACATACAGGCAGCGGATGAATCAAAAAGTACTGAATATCCTGCATAATACTCTGCACTATCTGAAATTGTCTCACTAGTTAGCGTACGTAATATTCCCTTCAAATCCAAGTCTTCGATAAAGCCAGAAAAATGTATTTCACACACAGTAAAGACAAAATAATCACCCGAACACCTACCTCCACGTTTCTTGTCTACAAGCAGTCCTTGTTGATTCACTTACGACTATAGCCACGCCAATCAACTGATCAATCTGTAGCACAACAACTGACAACGACTACAGTCGAGCAGTTTACCCCTTGTAGCCGATTGCACCATAAGCTATCTCGTGAAACGTGACATGGTTACCGCCGTCATCTATTGTTACGTAACGACCGAATTTCATTACGCGAAACGTGACCCTCGCTGCCTTTTACTCTCAGGGTTTTCCCCCTGCAAGTTCTGGCAAGTTTTTGTTTACCTCAGCAAATTAAATACTTAATACTTCTCTTCACTCACTTCGATGAGTCCAAGAAAGCATTGAATTGGCTAATCCCACAAGGAACATTCGCTAATGTTCAAATAAATTAATAACCAATACTTCTGGTGAAATCAACTTACAAAGTAAGCAGGATATTATTTGTCATCTAGCGAAAGTGAAACCTGCAACTTCAGCGCATTATGTGGCTGATGTAATACCTTTTTTAGCGTACGTAATATTCCCTTTGAATCCAACGCGTCGATAAAGCCAGAAAAATGTATTTCACACACAGTAAAGAAAAAATAATCACCCGAACATCTACCTTCACGTTTCTTGTCTGCAAGCAGTCCTTGTTGATTCACTGATGACTACAGACACGCAATCAACTGATCAATTTGTGGCACAACAACTGACAACATTAACTACACACGAACTGTCTAAGCCTCTTATTGCATAATCACTTAAATATCCCTTGAAATCGATTGCACCATCATGTGAAATCTTCGATGACGTAATGGTCTTAATCTGGAACTTTTTCTAGGATATGTCTGGGCATGAACGACACAAACAACTCGATACCAAGGCTATAAACAACAGCTTTCTCTCTTCAAAGTCATAATTAAATTTCATCGGTTTTCCTTACGAGTAAGAAGCTAGCGAAACAGTCACGCGACCCACATAATTCAAGATTTATGGTGTCCACGGCTATTTTTAGTTCGGTGGTTATTTCCCTACTAATGACGTAATCCTTGCATGTTCTGACACGTTCTTTTGCTTCGAATCGAACGCTTCGATAAAACCAAAAGAAAATATATTTCAGACACAATAAAGAAAAAAATATGTGTAACATTTTCGTGTATTAATGTTTCAAAAGCTTTTGGCGAGTAAACATTACAGGTTGCGTGATTCAAAGTCCCGACCAAGACTTGGCCGAGCGGAAGTCTTGGTCTGGTCACCGACAAAACTAAAAAAAATAAACGCCGTGTAAAACTAGAACCGCGCCTCGGCCCCAGGCCGCGCGGTTAATAAACCGAAGGTAAAACATTAACCGCGCACGCCTACGGCTGCGCGGTTAATTACAAAACATTGCACTTTTGTTCTTCACAAAAGCCGTGCAAATAACTATAACTTACATTTAAAATATATGTACAGGTGTACATCAAAATATTTAATATAGGAATTTTACAACTTAAGTGTATTACTAAAAGTCAAGAGAGAGATTGAGAAATTCTAATTTGCGTTTAAAAGCTCTCGTGGATTTTTCGTATTTCATTTCATCAGGTAATGCATTCCAGATTTTTTAGGATGGATGGATGGATGGATTGATGGATAGGATAGGATAGGAAAACTTTATTTATCCACGGTGATTTTGATCAAAAGATTACAAAAATTGCACTTTTGTTCTTCACAAGCCATGGATGGATGGATGGATAGGATAGGATAGGATAGGATAGGATAGGATAGGATAGGATAGGATAGGATAGGATAGGATAGGATAGGAAAACTTTATTTACCCACGGTGATTTAGATTAAAAGATTACAAAACAGTGCACTTTTTGTTCTTCACAAAAGCCGTGCAAATAACTACAACTTACATTTTAAAATATATGTACAAGTTTACATCAATATATTAAATAAAGGAATTATAGAACTTAAATTCTAATCTGCGTTTAGAAGCTCTCATGGATTTTTCGTATTTCATTTCTTCAGGTAATGCATTCCAGAGTTTTCCCCCAGTATAAGCAAAACTGTTCCGTAGTAATCGGTTTTAACTGCTGGTAGGGCTAGATTACGTCTTGAGATCCTTAAATGGATGGATAAGATAGGATAGGAAAACTTTATTTATCCTCGGTGATTTTGATCAAAAATTACAAAACATTGCACTTTTGTTCTTCACAAAAGCCGTGCAAATAACTATAACTTACATTTTAAAATATATGTACAGGTTTACATCAATATATTTAATAAAGGAATTTTACAACTAAAGTGTATTACTAAAAGTCAAGAGAGAGATTAGATGGATGGATGGATGGATGGATGGATGGATGGATGGATGGATGGATGGATGGATGGATGGATGGATGGATGGATGGATGGATGGATGGATGGATGAATGGATGGATGGATGGATGGATGGATAGTATAGGATAGAATAGGATAGGATAGGATAGGATAGGATAGGATAGGAAAATTTTATTTATCCACGGTGATTTTGATCAAAAATTACAAAACATTGCACTTTTGTTCTTCACAAAAGCCGTGCAAATAACTATTACTTACATTTTAAAATATATGTACAGGTTTACATCAATATATTAAATAAAGGAATTTTACAACTTAAGTGTATTACTAAAAGTCAAGAGAGAGATTGAGAAATTCTAATATGCGTTTAAAAGCTCTCATGGATTTTTCGTATTTCCTTTCATCAGGTAATGCATTCCAGATTTTTGCCCCAGTATAAGCAAAACGGTTGCGGTAGTAATCGGTTTTAACTGCAGGATGGATGGATGGATAGATGGATGGATGGATCTGAGCCTCTGCAGCAGTTGACTGAGGTGGAGGACCTGCCCGTGGAGGATAAATGGAGGCAGGTTGGGCGAGGCTATGTGGAGACTTGCGAGAAGGCGCTGGTTAGGGAGAAGACAGTCAGTGACGAGATGATTGAGCAATGAAAGACGGCAAAAAGTGCTATAAACATGGCCAGGGCATGAAATCAGAGGAGGGATGTGAGTGAAAGGTACCAGGAGCTCAATAGGGAGGTGAAGTGAGACTTTATGAGAGACAAGAGATGTATGTGGCCGTTCATAGGCCGAGAGAGCTGAGGAAGCTGGAGAGAGGGTTTGTATGAAGATTTTGTAGGAGATCACAAGAAGGCTGCGCAGGAGGGTTCAGTGTACTTGCAGGCCAGTGAGAAATAAGGCAGGCGTGTTTCTTAGCACAGTGGAAGAAGAGATGCACCGATGGAGGGAGCGGTTTCAAGGAGTGCTTAACCATAAGGAGCCGCCCAATCCGTCCGAGGTAGAGCCAAGTGATGAACTAAACATCAGGACGGGTCACATTACACGTGCTGAGATCAAGAGCTCTATAAAGAACTTAAAAAAGAGGAAGGCACCAGGATATGACAATACACCACAAGAGGCAATTAAGGCTGGGGATGAAGTGTCAGAAGAGGTTCTTTTAGACCTCTGTAACCAGATACAGAGCAAGGAGCAGGTAGGGTACTTGCAAGAGTAGGTACTTGCAAGGGTTGAAGAAAGGTTTGCTTATCAAGCCAACAAAGACATACGATCTCGGCCACAGCCAAAACTGGCGTGACACCATGCTTTTTGAAACATGGCAAGTAAGGTGTGCTGCAGAGTGATCTTAGAGCTTATCAAGACAGCACTGGGTGGAAATCTGGGAGAGGAGCAAGCAGGATTTCGAGCTGGTCGAAGCTGTACAGAGCAAATAGCGACGTTGCGGGTTATTGTGGAACAGAGCATTGAGTGGCAGTCCTCCTTTTACATTAACTGTATAGATTTCGAGAAGCCTTTCGATAGCATCTGCAGAGAGGTGTTGTGGAGGTTGCTGCGTCACTATGGGCTCTCTGTCAAGATAGATACCATCATCAGAGCTCTTTATGCGGGTTTTTCTGCGCAGGTGGTGCACAATGGACAGAACAGCGAGCCATTTAACTCAAGTACTGACGTCAGACAAGGCTGACTGCTATCCCCCTTGCTGGTTCTAGTTGCCCTTTACCACTTGACCAGGACAGCCTTTGCCAGGAGGCAAAGTGGTCCTTCATAACATTTTCAGAAGACGTAAATTTCGCAGATGATCTGGCCCTACTGTCGCACAGAGTGCAGGACGTGAGAGATAAGACACAGACCTTAAAGGGAAACAGGCCTGAAGATCAATGCTACAAAGACAATGATGTTGCGCATCTATACCGAACGCACAGATGATGTATTTATCGAACCGGAGCAGGTCGATGAGAGCATTGTAAATAAGAAGAAACATAAATTCAATGCGCATTTATTTGGGTGTCTTTTGGAGCAATTTCATGAAAATAGTGTTTTTATTTCGGTCCATTTAACGAGTTTTGTTCGAAATCAACCATACGGAATTTTTATACTCTTGCATATTTCCTTTACCATACATCGTAATTTCAGAAGATGGCATCAGCTTTTCTATAACAGATCTGGACCGTACAAAATTCATGCTTTACCGATTTCCAATGTTTTGGTACATCGTTTCCATGGAACTACCGATTACCTTGAAATCGCATTCGACCGAATTTGAATCCTTTTCGAAAAACTGGTGTAATTTTCACATCGATCAGATCTACTAAAACATGGTAAAACGCCAAATGAAAATGCTACAATGAGCGACAAAAGTGTTGAGACACTTGGCAGTAAAATTCGATTTTTCTGCGTCTTGGAAACATTCCCCCCCTTTCCCCCACAACAATGTTGATTTTTCTATTTCTTCGATTGCACAGACCACAACGCCTACACAACATTGAATTGGGGGGGCGGGGGTACAAGAGATTTAACGCTAGATGCAAATAAAATAGAACAAATGTTTAAGAATCCAAAATCAGCTTTTCCTAAAAGTGTCTCAACTACTTTTGTCGCCCATTGTCTGGAGCCTATTTCTGCAAATTGTAGCGATTTCCTTTATATATCTAAGCTATAGCAACTTTATTTTTTACAAAAGCGACTAATTGCGTGGTTCAGAGTGATTCCTGACTAAAGAAAAAGTGGGAAGTGTTTTTTTCTCACCGAAATTCCGATACAAAGACGAAACCTGGTGTATCTCGTTAATAAATGGATCCATATTTAGCCCTCAAGGTGGTGTTTATCGCCACTTTTTCTCTTTTAAAGTGTTCAAAGGGTGTCTACCTCACTTTCATTCAACGCAATTCTCACTATGACATGATGGCTACAAGTGCTTCACTTTTCAGTTGTCATATTTTGACGAAAAAACAGAAATTGCATCGTTCTTTGGCAAAAAATATCTCTATGTCTGACCTTAATTCAATACTTTACCATTACAGATGACCTCATAATGACGTCACAGCAACATGTATATATTATTTTGATAACGGCATTGCACTGAGCACATCAAATTTTATATCAACCGATGGTTTTAGTGCTTTTACACTTTTACTGGGCGAATTTCCAACGGTTTCTCATTGGTAAACCTTTTGCATCGAAAAGTTAATTAATTTATTCTATTTTTAACGCTTCACCATTGATAAAACATTGAGAAGTCATGACATGAAGTTCTAAAGCGTGATAAAACAAGTGATCTTATGTAATTTTGTCCGCTCAACACAATGCTGTTAACGGAATGCTTCTAACACGCAAGTGTGATGTAAAAATGATGCCATTACTCACGGTCAGCTGTCGCTAAACCAAGAAAAACGTGTCTTCTGAGCCCAAAAGTTAGTTTTTTAACAGTGTCTCATTTTAATTCCTATTCTACAAAGTTTTTGTTTCTTTTTTCCAGTTCAGCTTGGAAAAACGATTATATAATGCAGATAAATGCAGTTTTTTCACTGGTAACCACGATTAACCACGGGTAACCAAATGATGGTTAAAAGGATACTATTAATATTGATTTAGTCAGTTCATGGTTACCCGTGGTTAACCGTGGTTTATCGTTGATTTTTCTGCACAGCGGTTGTTTGAATTACTCCAAGATAGCCTACTTTGGGAGTACCACCGGAAGTTTATAATTCAACAATTACTCTCTTATTTCAGTCCTTTTTCGGGGAGAAATAAGGTGCAGATGACCAACACCCTAAATTGGCGATGTCACGCACGAATGTCACGCAAGATTACACTTCCAAAAAAAGCGATAATTTCCTTAAATTTTTGTACTGATGAGTAAGCTTGCCATAATTTTCCCATACGAAGAACCCAAATCCCGGAATAAAGCGACGGCAGGCATTTCAATTAAGTAGTACACCGGCTATTGTACCAGAAACAAATTTACTGTTTCAGACAATGAGCGACAAAAGTGTTGAGACACTTGGCAGTAAAATTCGATGTTTCTGCGTCTTGGAAACATTCCCCCCCTTTCCCCCACAACAATGTTGATTTTTCTATTTCTTCGATTGCACAGACCACAACGCCTACACAACATTGAATTGGGGGGGCGGGGGTATAAGAGATTTAACGCTAGATGCAAATAAAATAGAACAAATGTTTAAGAATCCAAAATCAGCTTTTCCTAAAAGTGTCTCAACTACTTTTGTCGCCCATTGTCTGGAGCCTATTTCTGCAAATTGTAGCGATTTCCTTTAGATATCTAAGCTATAGCAACTTTATTTTTTACAAAAGCGACTAATTGCGTGGTTCAGAGTGATTCCTGACTAAAGAAAAAGTGGGAAGTGTTTTTTTCTCACCGAAATTCCGATACAAAGACGAAACCTGGTGTATCTCGTTAATAAATGGATCCATATTTAGCCCTCAAGGTGGTGTTTATCGCCACTTTTTCTCTTTTAAAGTGTTCAAAGGGTGTCTACCTCACTTTCATTCAACGCAATTCTCACTATGACATGATGGCTACAAGTGCTTCACTTTTCAGTTGTCATATTTTGACGAAAAAACAGAAATTGCATCGTTCTTTGGCAAAAAATCTCTCTATGTCTGACCTTAATTCAATACTTTACCATTACAGATGACCTCATAATGACGTCACAGCAACATGTATATATTATTTTGATAACGGCATTGCACTGAGCACATCAAATTTTATATCAACCGATGGTTTTAGTGCTTTTACACTTTTACTGGGCGAATTTCCAACGGTTTCTCATTGGTAAACCTTTTGCATCGAAAAGTTAATTAATTTATTCTATTTTTAACGCTTCACCATTGATAAAACATTGAGAAGTCATGACATGAAGTTCTAAAGCGTGATAAAACAAGTGATCTTATGTAATTTTGTCCGCTCAACACAATGCTGTTAACGGAATGCTTCTAACACGCAAGTGTGATGTAAAAATGATGCCATTACTCACGGTCAGCTGTCGCTAAACCAAGAAAAACGTGTCTTCTGAGCCCAAAAGTTAGTTTTATAACAGTGTCTCATTTTAATTCCTATTCTACAAAGTTTTTGTTTCTTTTTTCCAGTTCAGCTTGGAAAAACGATTATATAATGCAGATAAATGCAGTTTTTTCACTGGTAACCACGATTAACCACGGGTAACCAAATGATGGTTAAAAGGATACTATTAATATTGATTTAGTCAGTTCATGGTTACCCGTGGTTAACCGTGGTTTATCGTTGATTTTTCTGCACAGCGGTTGTTTGAATTACTCCAAGATAGCCTACTTTGGGAGTACCACCGGAAGTTTATAATTCAACAATTACTCTCTTATTTCAGTCCTTTTTCGGGGAGAAATAAGGTGCAGATGACCAACACCCTAAATTGGCGATGTCACGCACGAATGTCACGCAAGATTACACTTCCAAAAAAAGCGATAATTTCCTTAAATTTTTGTACTGATGAGTAAGCTTGCCATAATTTTCCCATACGAAGAACCCAAATCCCGGAATAAAGCGACGGCAGGCATTTCAATTAAGTAGTACACCGGCTATTGTACCAGAAACAAATTTACTGTTTCAGACAATGAGCGACAAAAGTGTTGAGACACTTGGCAGTAAAATTCGATGTTTCTGCGTCTTGGAAACATTCCCCCCCTTTCCCTCACAACAGTTGATTTTTCTATTTCTTCGATTGCACAGACCACAACGCCAACACAACATTGAATTGGGGGGGCGGGGGTATAAGAGATTTAACGCTAGATGCAAATAAAATAGAACAAATGTTCAAGAATCCAAAATCAGCTTTTCCTAAAAGTGTCTCAACTACTTTTGTCGCCCATTGTAGGTACGGTTCAGAAAAAACTGTAACGAACTACCTTAAGAAGGATTCTGCCAACAGTGCAAATCATATCAAAAAAGTGTCCTGAGTGGAAAACACAAACGAACTGAACCATGGGAGATGACCAAAGTGCCCTATTTTCCAGTGACAAATGTAAAAATGATTTACCTGTTCTCGGTTTTTACCTCATGGTAGCTACGTCATACCATGAGGTTTAGTGATGGGTGGATTTGTCACTCCATTCCCGTAAACAATTAATTTATGCATTAAAGCCACATTAAGGGTGAATTAAATAGGTTTTCCTCTGGGGGGAGAGGTAGGACTAAGCTGCAGTGCACGTTTACCAAATGGCGTATGCAGTGTCGAGCCTGACGCAATGATTGTAAAGGCGGGTTTTCGTTTCTTTCGCTCCATCTTTGATCAAAACACACTTCTGAAGATCTCACGAACGAAGAGGAAATGTGATCAAGAATGCTCGAGTGGAAGGAAATGAGTTTTAAAGTCTAAAAAGTTACGTTGTGTCCAAGATACATTTGGACGACGAGGAATCGATCACTCGTAGCAAGAATGCCCAAACGAAGTATTCGCTATGAACGCCTTATGGTCTGGGGAGAAAGGTAAGCTGCCCTCCTTCTACTGTATTGCATTTTGAATTTTGCAAAAAAAATTCGCAGGACGTATGATATAAAATTAAATGCTCTTTTAATATTTTAGTTCGCAATTCGCTCGGAAGCTTTTCGGAAATTGTCACATGACAAAGCACATGGTTTTAAGCGCTGTCGCTCGAAATTTTGTATTGAGTGGTGTCGTTGCATGCAGAATTGGCGTCGATTTGTTGGTGTGTCGAAGTGCCAGAGCCATGGACGTAGTTTACACAGGAAATGCTCATAATAAGTCTGTGATATATGCAGGGACAGAAGGATTATCGAAACCCTCAACTGGCTGGGGTAATTTGCAAGGCCACGAAACGAACGGCTTCAATGAAGCTTTCGTCGAGTTCCTCTCTTGCTAGCGCTGGGACTTGAATGCCACAACTGTGGAAAGCAAGAAAGCTATAGAGATCAAACACTCTCACAAACTGCCAAACAAATGCTAAACACAATATACGCCAAATAACAAAGACCTTAACAAATACAAAATATCAAACAGCAAACAAATGCCAAACAGATGATCCGTCACCTGAATGCCACCTGAAATACACGGAGAAAGAACTTGAAGTCCAGGATACCAGGGAGCAAATGATTATAGAAGGTAATCCTACAGTACCCGTGCAGTTTGTCGATGCATTTATTGAAGAGAAACGTGAAAATCAAAATAAAATACCTGTTCAGTACTTGTCAAGTCAGTACAAAAATGCAGATGAAAATGTGAATGTACATGTACGGAATTCTAGATTTACCATTGTCTCTCATCCTCAGTTTAAAATGAGACGTGAAAGAGAGCCCTCAAGAATGTCTTACAAAATGGTTACCAGACTTGCTAATGGGAAAAGAAAAAAATCGATGAAAATATACATTCAGAAAAATGTCCCGAAATCATCAAAGTTGAAGACTATGTTGTGTGGATACCATCGTTATCATTTCTTAGAGCGATATAGAAGTTCAAAGTTCATGTTTTTCTCAAAGAAGTGTTTCATAAGACAAAGTTTAAGCTTGTGTATTTTTCGAACAAAGCATAACAACTCCAAAGCATAACAACTTGCCCCTGCTTTGCATGATTGCTGAAGGTAACATTTTCCGAAAATTAAGGCAGCTCCAGATGAAAACTTATCATTTTTTCAGCAGAATCATATCATTGAGTGGAGATGTGGAGTCGAATCCTGGTCCTACAAATAAGTATTCCAAATCAGTACCTTTTTTTATCACCCACAAATTCTGCTTGTTTATTACAATTCAGACTGTCTCAGTTAGGCAGAACTGCACTTGATGTTGGAGGAGGTGGTGATTGCTTTTTTAGGGCTATATCACATCAACTCTATGGAAATCCTAACAATCATTTCTATGTGCGCAGTGTTGGCATTCAGTACTTAGTGAATCACCCTGAACAATTTCTAGAGAGTAACACTGAACATTCTTGGCAAGGTTATTTGGAAAGAATGTCATGTCAAGGAACATGGGCTGATGCAATCATCATTCAAGCCGTTGGTAATTGTCTTAATTTATCAATTCATATTGCTGAATCAAATCCAACTTTTTCTCCAGTTGCTGTTGTTGAAGCAGTGAATGTTACAAATGCCCTAAACATTTACATTGGACACCTAGCTGAATTTCACTATGTTTCCACAGTAGAAAACATAACAATGCAGATAAGAGACAACAGCAAACAAAAAAACAATGCAGATGAAGACAAACCAGTTGATGACAGTGAAAAACGTAAAGCTTGCAGAAGAAAATACATGAGAGAATACATGAAAGACAGACGAGCTGATGATAACTTTAGAAAAAATGAGAATCAAAAACAAGTGCAAGACAGCAACATCCGTAGCAAAACATCTAGGAACAAGAAACACCAGGCTGCTAAAAGAAGAAAATTGAACCCAGAACATGTCAGAGAAATTGAGCGGTGCTCCTTCCGAAAACGAAAAGCAGAGAACCCGCAGCACATCAGGCAAATAAACAAACAGTCAGTAAGAAAAAGACGAAAAGCTACAGCTGTGGCAAGTGTATCACAAATAACATGCAGCAGTCATGAGTTACAACCACAAGAAAACAAATATGATGTAATTTCTATGATTAATTTGTTTCACAAAAGCATTGCATGTGGTCCAGAATATGTATGCACTTGTTGTGACCAATTGTGGTACAAGTGCTCTGTAGTGAAATATGATCCAAACAAATATAAGGCATGTTCACCAGACATTGTTGAGTCCTGTCTTACAGGTTTTAAAAGTGTCAATGACGCTGAATGGATCTGTATAACTTGCAATTCAAGTCTAAAAAAGGAAGGTTACCAAGCTGTTCTAAAGCCAATAAAATGGGTTTTCCTTATAAGCCTGATGTATTGAATTTGACATCACTAGAAGAGCGATTAATATCACCTCGTAGACCTTTTATGCAAATCCGTGAACTACCAAGAGGAGGTCAATTGTCAATTCATGGAAACATTGTCAATGTACCAAGTGACGTAAATTCAACAGTTCATTGTCTCCCTAGGCCAATAAGTGAATCACAGACAATTCCAATAAAACTTAAAAGGCGGCTTGATTACAAGCATCACTATCAGTTTCAAAATGTCAGACCTAAGAAAGTATTAGATGCAGCCAATTATCTTGTAGACACTAGTGAGTTATTTAAAACTGAAGGTATAAAAGTGCAAAATACATGGATAGATGGCATAAGTTCACAATCAAGCACCCATGAAGAGTGGAGTGAATTTGTTGAAAACCCTAACACATGCAGTGCTGACGTGCAAACGAATGAAATCGTCACAAATTGTCAAAACAATATTAGCGCTACTAATGTTCATAATCCAGATAGAGAAAAAGATAATGATGGTTGGTGTGAAGTTGACGAACGTCCTTCAGGAGTGACAGATACACTATTGCAGGAACCAGATATCGCAGAAAATGGGGATAGAATTATTTCTTTTGCACCACGAGAAGGAAACATGCCATTAGGAATATTCATCGATAAAGATTCTGAATATCTATCATTCCCTACATTGTTCTGTGGAAATCGAAGACCTGATAACAATGAAAGAAAGGTCCCTGTAACATATAGTACAGTTGCCAAGTGGGAATTAAGGTGTCGGGATAGAAGAGTTGCAAAGTCTGTGCCAAACATTTTCTACAAGCTCAAAAAACTGCAAATCAAGCAAATTCAAGATAGTGCTTCTATAGCTCTCAGGAAGTGTAAGACAAAGGGAAAGAAGTACACTGCAGGTGACCTGAAATCAGAGAATTATCTTAATAAGCTTGTGCATCTTGATGAAGGGTTCAGAGTTTTAAGGAATCTTAGATCTTCACCGCCCTATTTCGAAAAATGCAAAAAAGACTTGTTTGCTATGATTCGCCAACTTGGCAACCCCACATGGTTTTGCTCTTTCTCAGCTGCAGAAACAAGGTGGACTCATCTTCTTAAAACTTTAGGCAGAATTATAGAAGAGAAAGAATGTACTGATGCGGAAATCAAACAAATGACATGGGAACAGAAATCAGATTTGATACAAAAAGATCCGGTCACATGCGCTAGAAACTTTGAGCACATGGCTCAGTTATTTATTCATGATGTATTAAAGAGCAGTGTAATGCCAATAGGAAAATTAGCTGATTATTTTTACAGAGTTGAATTTCAGCAAAGAGGAAGCCCACATATCCATGGTTTATTTTGGGTGAAAGAAGCACCACAATATGAAAAAAGTTCTAATGAAGAAATTGTGAGCTTTGTTGATAAGTATGTTACTTGCCACAAACCAGACACTTCCAGTGAAATGGAAGAGCTTGTAAACTTACAGATGCACAGACATGCCGAGACTTGTAAGAAGGCAGGGCATAAGATATGTAGATTTAACTTTCCAGCGCCACCTATGCCAAAGACAATGATTTTAACATCTCTTGACAACTCCTGCTTTGATGAAGAGAATAAGAAGGAAATAAAAGAAAATGCTGAAAAAATAAAAGAACTCCTTGACAACATGAAATATGGTGAAGAAATCAGTTTTGAAGATTTTCTCAACAAATTACAACTGACTCAAGAAAGTTATATTTTAGCTATAAGACATACATTAAAGCGTGACACATTATTTTTGAAAAGGGCACCATCAGAAATAAGGATCAATAGTTACAACACTAATTTGCTAAAAGTTTGGCAAGCAAACATGGACATGCAGTATGTACTAGACCCTTATGCATGTGCTACATACATACTGTCCTATATTACAAAAGGTCAAAGAGGTATGACTTCTAGAAAAAGCATCTGAAGAAGCTAAATCTGGCAACAAAGATATCACAAACAGAGTAAGGCTTATTGGAAACAAATTTCTAAATGCAGTTGAAATTAGTGCTCAAGAAGCTGTATATCTTGTATTACAAATGCCAATGAGAAGATCCTCCCGAGATTTTCAATTTGTCAGCACCTCACCTCCAGATGAAAGAGCATTCTTGTTAAAGAAATTAGATAAGCTCAAGGAGCTACCTGACAACTCAACTCAATTCCTACTGTACTACTTGGAGATTTCAACGTTAACCTGATGCAGGACAGTACTGAACAAAAGGCTCTGAAAGCATTTCTGATAACAGGCAAACGATACACACAGTTGATTAACCAATATACTACTGACTACCGCACACAGATAGATCACATTTATACAAATGTACCACACCTTGTGCAATCAGCAGGTACACTAGAGTCTTACTACAGTGACCATGAGCCAATCTTTTTGTCCTTGACATCTTGTTTGTAAATAATGTACATGTAACAGCTAAATTGCAAAAATCATCTGTAATGTTAGTTAGTAAATTACTTATTTTGTACACTGTAGAGTTAATTTCTACCAATTTGATACAAACAGATATATTTCTTCATATTCATGTACAAGTACATTTTATGTGCAGATGACAGTTGTTTTTGTTTACATTTTTCTCTTATAACATCTGTTTGTTCTTCAGCATAGTTGCTAGCAAAACTTGTAATGATTAACCAGATTGATTAACAGGAATGATCACATTATAGTTGTTCGTGCATTATCACTATTACAGTTTCAGGTAGACAAGTGATGCAAATAAACAATACATGTACATGTAAGTAACCAATGAATGAAAAAGTGAGTTTGACAGGAAAAAAAAACTATCAGTTGTCCACATTAACAGGCCTTCGTATAAATCTGTTTGAATTAACAATCTCGACAAAATGTGTGACCCTTTTGTAAGCTTTACAACAAGATCTCACTGTAAGTATCTGTAAGAGCAGATTCAACAGTACTAATATGTATATGGAACACTGACAGTATTCTCCACAAAATATTAAAGTACTCAGCTAAAAATGTAAAGTAGCCAGGCTTTGCAAATCAACACAGGCTTCTAGAGGGTACAGGGGCATGCCCCTCCCCAGGAAAATTGTGAAACATTATGTGGCTTAAGATGTAATCCGATGCATTTTGGCGGCAACCAACACAAGAAAAGATGTGTCATTTTTTTATCACTTCGAGTTTCAGCAGACAGAATCAGAAAACAATTTCACAGCAAAAGTTAAAGTCTACATTGACCGGTTTTGACCTATGCACTTTAACAAATGAATGCTACATGTCTGTCTTTGAGCAACTACTCAGACTACATGTACAAGAACATTTTACATTCTTATGTGTGACTGCATCAAGATATACAGTGTATACATACATCACCAACTTATTTTCAGAATAATTTCACCACTGATAACACAACTTCAATCACATCTACACAAATTTGAATGAATCAACACTCCAAACAGGTGTTCTAGGGGCATAGGTCTGTGACCTTAAAGCTGTGTGCATAGCAAAAAAAACATCTACTTGTTTTCTTAGGCTGTAATGACTGTTAAGTATATAAACTAGGCGGCCTAATTTAAAATCATGTGTTAAAAAAAGAATAACTGAATTCACTATTATGTGAATTTTATTGTTAGAGTTCTAATCAGTAACTCTCAGTGTCTACATAAATACATGTGAGGGTCCCTTTTAAACACCTTGTGGCTCTTTGAGTCACAAACCCTCCATTCTGCAACTGTACTTGTCAAGTAAGTAGAAATGGTTGTTTCTTGTTCTGCTTCAGTTCACTTATAGCTCCAGAGAACATGAGTGATGATAATGACTGATGTTGACATCCAGTGTAAAAAATTACAAAGATGTATAAAAATTAATCATAAAATAGTTCCTCTTGTATAAATTATTTTTTAAAACAATTTTTACTTATGATTATTAATATGATTGTTGTAGAAAGTTATTGATTCCCCCTTTTATTCAGATTCAACATTGAAAGTATCCACCTGCTGCCA
>JAHPZR010001597.1:0-15445 GCA_019787425.1 Platygyra sinensis
CAATAAATGTATTTCTATTTATTTCAAATCTCTGTGTATTAATTTTTGTATTCGCTAATAAACGTAATAAAAGAAAGAAGTCGTTAAAAAATATTTATTGTGGCGTATTGACAATTAATTAGCGGTCGGAACCTCTATTCTCTACTTGCACAAATCCCATAATGCAAGTCTTTTACCCCCCAAAAATTTGCATAGGCATTGTTTTAGATTACTCTTGGGACATGTTCATGTCCCAGGAGAAATTGCAAACAATGAGTATGCAATTTTTTTTTGGGGGGGGGGGAGGGGGGGTTAAAGAGGTGCATTATGGTATTGTGCAAGTAGTGAATTGTTGTAATTTCAATGATAGAGCTGTCCCATGGGCTTTTCCGTTGGAGTCCGTATGCAAATCTGGGATTAAAAGTAAAGGTGGATTTCCACTGACGCGTAAAATTTTACGCGCTTTTTACGTGTGTAAAAAACACGCACGTAAACAGTTTCCACTGTTGCGTAAAATCATTCTGCTGCGCTGCCTTTTTTACGTACGTTTACGTGCGTTTTCGCCCTACAAACGCTTTGGGCCCTGGGTTGAAAACAAAAAGAGCGGGAATTTGATTTGAGCGGCAAGAAAAAAATGGCGGCAGCAGTGAACAAGCGTTTGCTCCCTCTCTTTTACCTTAGCCAGAGGCGAAAGAAAAAGCAAAGATACGGAAAAAAAGTACTGGATAAGGGATATAGTTCGAAGGCGTTTTCTACTTGGAGAATACCACACGCTAGTGAAGGAAATGCACGAAAATTACCACGAGTCATTTTACAAGTATTTTAGAATGACTCCTTAACGATTTGATAACGTTGTTCTTCTCGTGGGCCCGATCAAGCTCAACATGGCGCTCACGTGGCAAGAGATGTCATGTGACAAGATCCAAGGATTATAGTTGGTTAAATTCTTACGTAAACGCAAGTGGCCGCGAAAAAGTTGAAAACTGTTCAACGTTTACGTAGAGGCTTGCGAACACTACGCACGTACAACGTGCGTAAATTCTGATTTAAAAACGCAACGCTGGAAATTGGACAAGGTAAAGTCAACGCAAGAGTTTACGCACGTAAAATTCTACTTTTACGTACGTTTTCAATTTTTTACGTACGTTAAGGTGCGTTGACAAAAACGCAAGAGTGGAAATCCACCTTAAGAGGCACTGTGTGATTGCAAAATGAGTGACTAACGGAGCGGAAAACTCGAGCAGTTAGCTAAGAATAATTCTCTCTCTTTCTCGTCAGCAAAGCTGAGAGTTCAGATAAAAATCTTAACAGGTATTTTCATGAACCAATCGGGGTTAGAAGAGCCCGGGCAAATTAACGTTTCGAAAATCGGAGAAAGTTTTCAAAGAAAGCTAGAGAACCTTACTACGCTTTCAAAAATTTGCGCTTGTCAACGTTTCCCGATCACGGACAGTTAAACAAGCGTCCAAAAGAGCTTGAAATTCGCGAACATCGGTAACGAAAGCCATGTTGATAAACGTTTTGAAAATCGAACAAAGTTGTAAAGCTTTCAGCGAGTTCAAGTTGAATGAAGGAATGACGCTTTCGTTAATATTGGCGCTTTTATTTTAACCATATAACAGATTTTTCATGAGCCAATCAGGGTTAATTATTAACGGGCAAGTTTAGGCAACTTAATTGTTTGTATTGTACTAGATTGACGCTTATTAGTATGGAGGAAGACACTTTATTAGTATGCAGGAAATTCACATTAGTATGGACGAACGCATTTTACCTAGACAGTTTGAATATGAATGACTTAACTCTACCTAACTCTACCTGGCTCTACCGTAACGGGGATTAAAATGCTGACCTATAACTACTAATACTTTTACTGTTTTCTTAGTTTCGTAATGTTTTTAAAGTTTGGACTTTCAACTTCGGAATGCAGCTCATTCATGACTGCACATTTTAGACATGTGGTTAAAAAATAACAATATATACAAGGTGTCAAATTCCATTTGTCTTCATTGACAGAACAAAGAGTATTTTTGCCATTAATTTATGCTATACTTACATGTATGAAGCTTTATATAACAATAGCCCAATTCCGCTATATTAAAATTCTAACTTGGCTCCGAGGCTTAGGGGAATAAAACAAAAGAAATTAATTATTCATCCCTCATCCTCGATGTGATTTCTTTTGTTTTATTCCCCTAAGCCTCGGAGCCAAGTTAGAATTTTAATATATCGGAATTGGGCTATTAACAACTACGCTTCTTTCGTGCTTAGCAACCTTCTGCGTGAGTCAATTTAGCAAATAGGTTCCATGTTGGCGTGCGTCTATTCAGTAATAGATCACAGATGACGTTAAAATGTGGTAAGAACAAAAAAGAAGCACACGAGGCGTAGCGAAGTGTGTCATTGATGTTCTTACCACATTTTGACGTCTTCTGTGATCTATTACTGAACAGACGCATGACAACATGGAATCTATTTGTTTTATATAATAACAAAAAAACTACTAGAGGTAAAGCTTTATTCTTTCAAAATATTTTAACATAAGTGAAAGCTGCCCTTCTCCGCATTTGCCCACTTTGGCAAACACGAAAAAAAAAGCCATTTGACGTGATCTATGATCTATACAAAATGAAGCAATTTCATTGGTTGCTATGCGTAGCAAAGAATTGTGATTGGTCGAGAAAAATAACGTTACTGTCAAACCTGACTCGAGCGTCGCTTCTAGTGGAATGAAAACTTACAGCGAAAGCAGAACTGAACTGCGAAATCTACAAATCTTGAAGAAAATGCTGGAAAAATCAAGTCAGTTTTTGTCATCGGAGCAGCCATGTGAGCCGAAAAGCTTGGACGTTGCCTTGAAAATTACAGGAGTTGAAAAAATACCCTCGGAAAACTTGTGGTTGCGGTGAACGTAGAGGCCATTTTATTCGAGTTTTGAACTATGAAAGGAGCTTAAATGACGGTGGAGATTTTTGTCTTCTGTGGTTGGTGATTCTCAAGACAGCTTGATATAGTGTCGGAGACTCCTTTTAGCTGCGATACTGTTGATCGTGAGCTGTGGTTAGCTATACTTAGCTCGCTGCTGTGCCCTGAAACCGACAGGAACATTCGCATCGGAAAGCAAGGTTATGTCTATATTTTACCGATTTTAAGAAGTGATGTTTTGATGTTTCATTCCCGACATCAATCAGTGTGTCAACAGTTGTTTTGACACTGGGAAAAGTTGAATTTTTTTAAATAAATTAATCTCAGAGACATTTTGTTTATAGGGTTTGTTAAATTCGAGATAAAGCAAAGGTTCTCGGCTTACCAAAACCAAGTTTGTGCATGGTTTAGTCTCGCTCGACTGCCGACTGCGACTACTCGAAAAAATTTCTGGATCATTTTCTAAAAGAAACGGCTTTATCTTTCGTTTTCTAGCTTCTCGAACCTGTGCAATGCTTCGGCAAGACTTTTTTGTAGCTTATCTTTTGCCCAGTCGCGTAAAATATTATCCTAATTCTCAAAACTTTCCGCCATTTTAAAATGTCAGAGGGAAAAACTTTGTAATGATGACGCCAATCGTCAGGGATTTCGACAGTTTTGTAAAGTAGCGGACATATTCGTGACAGCCCCAGACGTGACCTATTTTTGGAAGCGCTTAAAGTGCGAGCTACGTAAGGGGGTCTGGGGGCATGCTCCCCCAGGAAATTTTAAAAAAATAACACTTAGCAACGTTGTTTCCAGCGTTTCTGGAAACCAAGTATCAGTTTCCCAGGCAAAGCTGGAGTTCACCAAATTCTCTTTAAAAAGTATATTATTTAATGAAAATGGACAAATGGTCGGGCATAGGGGAGGGGGGATGGCGACAACAGAATTTTCAGTTGTTTATCATTGCATAGTAGCTCATATAGAGCTCATATGTAGAGTAGCTCATATAGAACTACTCTACAATCCGAGGGTAAATAAAGTATTCACTTCACTTCATTGCAAATTTATTTTTTATAAAATTATTTTCAAAAAAGACATAGGGTAACTGAGGTTAATCTTTGTCAGCTTTAACTTTTCAGTTTCGTTAAAATGAAACGGGAAAACCAATCAAGTATTCCACTCGATAACCAAAGAAAAAAAGTAACAATGTGGCAGTTTTGAAGGATTTAATTGCAGTATTCTGTTATCCTCTAGTCAGTAAATTCATGACTTGCTTAAGCAGAAACAAATTATAATAATAAAATAATAAAATCCCTATAGTACTGAAATCAAAGTACCGGACATGAAATGGAAAACAACCGGATGAAACGTCCGGCCTCCGGCCTCAAATGAAAACCCTATCGTGCATCTGTCCTCTAATAGATCATAGGTGAGGACCAATCAAAATGCGAGAATAACTTGGGTTATCATATAAAACTCAATAGTATACGCTATAGCGTTTACCATTTGTTAAATTGCCTGAATAATTCCGGGTCTTCCTTTCAGTATGGGTACTGCGAGAGTAGAATGTCTAAACTATCCAGTCAAGGAATTCATTACTTGGAGCCTGGTTTGCTTTCCGTGAAAGCTCTCGATTTGGCGCCCGACACAACATTACATTAGACAGCTATTATGGAAAAGTATGAGATTGGTGTTGATGTCTCGCCACTTAAGTTAAAAGAAGTGATGAAGACCTAATTTTATCTTACAATATTGATTCTTAATTACGAAGGTGGGTGATGAAAATACCTAAAATCAATAAATGATGTAGAAACAAATACTCAGGACCAAGAAAGAGAGACTCTCGATCAAAATGAACATTTCTATTTTTTTACATTCTGAAGCTGGATATTTTAACTAACTAAGCTAAAACGGAAAACGGATATGGCATGTGAAGTATAGTGGCGTAATAAATCGTAAAGCATAATTTCTTGTATTTGATTTGATTAAAAAGTTAAACGCTAAAAGATTTTTAAATAAAGATTTTTAATAGTGAACGACGTTTCGGCGCCTCGTTACGCCATTATCAAGTTAAATAGTGAAAAAGTGTAAGGTGTAAAATGAATATATACATTGTAATATTTGAAAAATACATTAAATATTTGCGGGTCCTATGGGTATAATCCCCAAAGCAAAAAAAAAACACAAAAAGAAAAAAACAATAATAAATAAATTAATTAATAAATAAATGTACGATAGTGTCATGTAAAAAGTTTGGCGCGAATGGAGTCGGCTTGCGTGTTAAGAGAAGGCTTGATGTCCTTTATGTACAAATTCTCGTACACTAAACAATCAAACTTGCTGTTGCCATGCTGTGTTAGGATAATGTGATTTGTGCGATGCAAATTATGTCGGGTACACTGCCTGACACCTACATCAACGCGTAGGTGAACACCGTCATTCAGCCTTTGGGAAACACCTTCAAACAGCATGGCAACAACAGAACAAAGACTGACCACCTTTTTAAAGTTCAGAAAAAATGTAACAGCAAGTTTGATTGTTTAATTTATTGTACGAGATGTTAAACATAAAGGACATCAAGCCTTCTCTTAACACGCAAGCCGACTCTATTCGCGCCAAACTTTTTACATGACACTATCGTACATTTATTTATTTATTATAATTATTTTTTCTTTTTGTGCCGTTTTTTGCCTTAATGATTATACACATAGGACCCGCAGATATTTAATGTGTGGCGTAACGTAGCGCCGAAACCGTCGTTCATTTTTATAAATGTTTTTTAAAAAATCTTTTAGCGTTTAACTTTTTAATCAATTCATTTTCAAAATCTCTCCTGTTGTGCTTGTATTTGCCCCAAATAAATGAGAAGGTTGTCCACTTAGCTTTAGAATACCTCTCTTCGATAGGTGTTTTACCAAATTGCCTGGATAATTCTCGATCGTCCTTTTATACCTCTAGGGGTTCTTAGTAGGACAACGGCAAGTTAATCAACGACTAACGAACAGAGTATACAGAGCCTCGGGCCATATTTTAATGTAACACGTTACATATTTGGACAGTATCGTGCATCGTTGTTCTCTGTTTTTGTTTGCCGGCATCTGTTTAAGTGATACATTTTGAAAATGTGTTACGGATTTATCTGTCAAAACAGGCAAAAAGTTTTCACATTTTGAACTTAGACATTTAAACTCACTTAATTAAAAAAATAAAAAACAAAAAGCAATCGTGTCAACTCACCCAGATGATTATGCGAGTGCGACCTGCTGGAGTAAAGTTTGGCGTTTAGTTTGTCATCTTTGCACTTCAGTTCAATTGCTTCAGTGTAGTAACTTAACGCTTTTCTATACTCTTTTCTGTCGTGCTCCAGTTCTCCTTTGAGGTATTTCACATTTGCTGAGAGAATCAAAACACGAATTGAAAAGTATTAAAGCAATGAAAACGCGAAGCAAAACACAAGAAATTGTTGACAAGCGCGGTAAAACGCACATGACCAGGATGTGATTGGCGCAATGGTTTTCTATCTTATTAGATTAGCATGTGACGAATGTTTTACAAACCAACTGAGAAACATCGTAAAGTAAAATCAAAACAATACTCGCCATTCAATCTTCGACAATCAGTTATAAAGCTATAGAAATGGTTGAATGGCATAGACATAAATAATGGAATATGTTCAAATATTTTAGCTAATAAGTTAGTAAGTTAACCAGAAAATTTCAGTCATTCCAAATGGGAATAAATAAATTTTTGTTTACAATTTTCTCGCGTCCGAAGCGAAAGCTAAAACGATCAAGGTGCCCGCCTAGATAGAAAAATCTAGGGCTCGATCTATTTAACCAAAATTTCCAGAAAATCAGTCTAAAACTGAATGGATCAGTCTACTCTAGTCAGAAAGGTTTCGAAAAAGCCGGTTCACCTTTTGGTCCACCTTTGAAGTGGACCACTTTTCTCAGTTGGGCCGGTCCGATTGAAAATTGAGCATTCCATGTGACCGACTCATTCTCAATCCCAGTACTTCGCGGTATAGTTTCTATGTTCAAGCGGAGATCAGTGTTACTCGTACATCCATGTGCTTTTACAACAGGTTGGAGATCGGTGTTACTCGTACATACATGTACACTCACAATATGTTGGCAGCTGCTTCGCAAACTAAGTGTTTGTTCTGATTGTTAGAAACGGTTTATTCCTGAGAGAATTTCAAATGTTCTTTTCGTCATTCGAAAGTGGTGTTTGAACTCAACCGGCAAATATCTGGGATAAGTCTCCTCAAAACTAGTTGTCATACGGGGTAAAGTTCTATGCATGAAATAGTTCGCACAATATCATCAGTAGATCATCTAACTCTAACATCCACTATCCGCCATTTTAACTAAGAGCGTTTTGCGAGTGGAGTGGAAAAAAACCGTCTATACGCGCCGCAATCAATTCGCCACCAAGAAACTTTCGAACCTCAGTAGACAGCCGCCTTGAAATTTATGATCAAAATTGTCACTCCCCTAGACTGCGGTCAACTTGTCCTGTTGATGTCATGTCTGTAACACTTGTTTATCTTTCTAGTTTTATGTCTTCAATTTGACACGTTATTTGAAACAACCTAAATAGAAGAGGTTTCTTCATATTTTTAGTCAGTTGTCATGTTTAGTTTAGTACATACTGTACTGTAATTTCTCTAGCAACTGGTTGGCATTGTAGTTCTGTTTCCTCTCACGTCTTTGGTATACGTTCGCCATTTCACGTGTTATTTGACCTTATATTAATTTACATATCATATCTTGCAAGGATTTCTTCGAGTCTTATGCTGTAGAGTTTAATAACCTTTATGAGATGTTTCTTTTCCCTGCTTTAAGCGTTTCTGAAAAACTGTTTTGGGAAGCGCCTGAGGCGAGTCAACGGTTTTGCTATTAACTTCTATTTTTCGACAGATTTGATGCTTGCTATTTTACAATTATTTTTCTGTAGAAATCGGAGCACGTTCTGCAGTTTTTAAGTAACATTTCTTCCAGTTACATGATTTTTTTCGCTTGCATATAAATACACATAAATCCTTGAGCCTGTGTTAAAAACTGAGAGGAGGTTTTGACTGGACTATCCACCGCTTCTATACTAATGACTACTTTTTGTGTGATGTGTTTGGAGTTTAGTCACATTCATGTATAATGCTGTTGAGATATGGGTTAAAACAAGTTTAATGTATGTTAGTATGTTTTTCTCTAAAGATATGTTCCAGGTCCTAAAGTATTTGGCTTTTGAGTAAAATACTTTTTAATAAGGTAAAATAAAGTCATATCTCTAAGTCAGTGTCTATTTTTCTTAATTATGAACAGACTGACCGTTTGCGCAAACAACCGCGAAAAAGCTTGAAAATAAATAATGTGATCAATATCATCAGAAGTGATGATTTGAAAAATACCCCACTTCAGTAGACTGCGAGCAATCTCTGTTTTGCAGGAAATCTGCGAGAAAGAACGCAAACAAACTTAGGAGAGCAGCGCAAGTGTTGCTCGTCTTCCGAAACCTGTGCTACGCGGCTGGCGGTTTGAATTTTACGAGTGACGTATTTTCCATTAAAACCCTTGTGCCTGTATGATAATAAATTATAGTAGATTTTTTGCACAATTAAATGAGTTCTAAAGTTTCAAATCTGCAAAATCAAATGCATTACGTTTATATTGGTTGATTTTCTTACCTTTCAATGAATCATGGTCAAGACCAGTTCCATGTAATGAGCTCGGATTCATCTCTAATGACGCGACAAAAATCTGAGTTAATCTTTGCTGTTCAAGATGCATCTCGACACTATAATTACTATCAATTTATCCGCATTCTGTTGTTATTTTTTTATTCCTGAGGATAGTGAATCTTCGTCATATATGTGGCTGAATTGTTTTCGTTCTTCCAAACGACCAGAGCATCATGAAAATGACTGGTATTGTTTTAAAAGTTGCAAGGTGACTTGCTTCTTGGGAATGTATATTCTATGTATTCAAAGAAAAATCAACAATTTGAGAGACGAGCAAGGTGATACATACACAATCAGACAGTCAGAAAGGAATTTGATTTACCCGTGATTTCTTCAACACGTTGTAGATCTTCGAGTGCTTCTTGGAAATTCTCTACAAAAAATTAGTATTATAGTCAGTAAAAATCATAATGATTTAAAGTGCACCTAACACCAAAAATTGTGGCTACTCAACAAACTTACAGGAGGTATTACGCTTCATGTCATACCGATTTTATTTAGAGATGATCGACTTGAAGCGAAGAAACGTAGAAAGCGATGGGTCGATTTTGTGAAAGCGAAACGTGCAAAGCATTCAATTGTGAGAGCCGTCTAGGAGTTTGTTGATCTGTTCTGTGAATTTCAAACCAGATGATTTCGTTAGACGCCTTGATTTTTAGGAAGAGGAGGAGATTTTGCTGAGTCCATGGCTTAAGAAAGACGAATTTGGTAAAATCTGCTTCTCTATCGATTCTTACATCCGCTGTTGGATCTAATCTGAGAAACGGCAGTCAGTCAGCGCAGCCGACAGAGACAGAAGGCAGGAGAAAAGTGAGCGAATTTTTTTTCTGAGCAAATATTCTCTGCCTTAATATGCTTAAGTTTCCTTCCTTGGTCAATTCTTAATTTGAAAGAGAATTGGCAGAACTCAATTCCTTTCCAAGCCACTCTTCTTCGAGTGTAACTCACTGCAACAATAACATTAGGTCATGTTTGGAGGGAAGCGACGCTACATTTATTTCCACATTGCACGTTAAGAATACAAACACTGTGTCAAGCCCCAAGATGGATAATTAGTCCATGGGCCAGGACCCCCAAAAATGACATTTCGGTACCACTCCGGGAGAGTAATGCTAGCATACATCTTTGAAAAGTTCATTTACTCTAGTTTCATATTATACATGATAGCAATGCTGAATGAGTAGCTTAATAGGATTTATCACGTGCCAAAGTGACGTCACTCATTTCTACAGAATCATAAGAATACAAATAATGACTGCTTAAAAGTAGTATTTCCTTGCTTATTACCCACACGAAAAGGGTAGTTAACTAGTAATATGTGAAAATGATGGAGATTACTGGCAGATAAATTTTTAAACCACTTACGTAACACATACTTGAGCTTTAAGGATTTTGTCTCCATGGCAGAGCTAAAAACTTCTTAAATTTCAAGAAAAAAAAAAACTCTTAAGTATTTAAAAACGCGTTGATCTCGCAGAATTTTCACGAAACTGAAGCAGGAGACAATAAATGATCCACAACCAATGATTTTGTGAGACACATTTTGCTAGCATAACAGCAGGTCTCAATTAATACCCGTCCGCCATCTTGGATCCGCCATCTTGGATGTTAAAACTTCAAGTAAAATGTGGCAAAAGTGTTTAAAAATTGAAAGCATTTTCCCATTTGATTCAAAGCACTTATTATGTCATTTTAAAATCATTTGTTTATTCAGTTTATTCACACTTATTCACACAATGTTAATTTACAAGAAAAGAACAAAGAACAAAGAACAAAGGAAAAGTAGCTACATGTGCACTAGATATTAATTTGAAATAGTGCGTAGTGGCCAAAGGAGCAGAGCTTTCGAGTTGGCCACTACCACAGTGCAGTTAATAGTAAGAGGAGGTCATTTACAGAATATACATAAGGTAATCACTATTTAAGCTCTCTTATGTTGAAGAAGTGCACATATTTTCAATAAAAGTGAGAACATAGCACAGGATTTGGAGCAATTATGACATAATTTGCTAGCTTAACGGATTTTTAATATCGATGTTTAAAATGCGTTTATCTTCTTCCTCATCATCATCGTTATCATCATCAACATCATCATCAGAGCATTCGTCATCAAGAATCTCTTCTTCCTCGGCACGATTGTTGACGTCACGAAGGCGGCACATATCGGTGCATTTAGGCCTTTTGGAAGGCACGTACAGGAAGGTAGTTTGCATGATCTTGCAAAAGAACAGAAGAGAAACCCAAGAAGAACTGCAGCGGCTGATTCTCCACTCATCCAAATCATGGATAAGTTGCCGTCCTCCTAAACCCATCCATGACCAACTGGTGAAGGGATTTGAGGGCATCTCTGTAGACTCCTTCTTCAGATGGCTGTTTGGTAGTTTGCTCTCAAAGAGTGCATCAGGGAGTTAGCTGAGGTGGTTTGAGGCAACTTTGCCTCGTTTGGCACAACAAAATTGAATAGCATTACAGACTCCACAATGAAGCGGTAATCAGAGAAGTAATCAATCAATCAATCAATCAATCAATCAATCAATCAATCAATAAAAATGTAAAGTCCCCATACCAATAGGGTAGCTCGTGGACATGATAGGTCTTTCTCGCAGAGCTGTACATCTTGCCGCAGGTGAACTCTTGGAGCTTTGCAAATCTCTCATCTCTGAGGTTCCACTCCATGCCTGTTTCTTGACTGAAATAGGGTTTGAAATGACTTGTTTTATTTAACAAGCAGTTGTTACCTTGCCCTTTCCCGAAACAGCACTGACACTGTCGCAGCCAGTGAAGGCGTGGAGACCAGGGAGAGATCTACACAGTTTTCAACCCAGCATTCGAACGATTCTTGACACATCCATGTATACTGTTCAAGTCTGTTGACTGTGACTGATTTTGGCACTCCTCTACAATGAATTAGATTACGAGCGATTTATCTTTGGAATTGGACAGAAATTTCCACCATTGATGTATCATGTGGTCTGTCTTCTGAATTCATGACCATTTTCTGAGCCTCTCTTCTCGAGTTCTCTGTCTCGGGATTCTTGATCGAATTATCTCTATAAACGTCGAAGACCACGTCAATACGCTGGCTATCCGTTCCTTCATTCACAACCATGTACATCAAACTTTCAGCTACTTCAGCAAATGTTTTCTGGTCGCCTCTTATTTTCTGAGTCATTGCCATTCCGTCCATAATTCGTGCGCACGGCTGTGGAATCATCAGCTGCTGTCATATTTTTCTCTGGAGCTCCTTGGCAAGTGATGCTTTGTTGGGTTTCCTCAGCGATCCATCAGCCGAACAAGGGCCCAGAGGAGAGGAGGGGAGAGCAATAATCATCATTTGAGCAAACAGCGCCCAATCCGCGTTAATGATTACTTCCTCGCTTGTCTCAACACGATATCTTTGAATCTCTTACTTTGTCTCCACTTAACCTCAGTTGCCTTTGCATACAGTGCTTGATCAAAGACGAGAACGATGCTCTTAAACTTGAGCGTATTCCATTGATCATGAGCGACTGCACCATAATCTCGTGAACTGTAGCTATGTCTCTAGTAGGTGCGTCAATAGTCAGCAGATATCCGATGACATTCTGCGAGACTTGAACCTTGTTACTAACGGAAATATTGAATTCTGCTCAGCCACTGAATCCTGTCTAGTCACACTAGCATCCAAAGCAAATTCTCCTTTGTGGCTTCCTCTAAGATCTCTTCAGCATTTACCTCGACGAATGTTTTCGCGTGTGGACCGCAGCGATCACCAGCGTTGTGTGAAGGGACAGCCGAGATTACTGAAGGATCAGTGCTTCTTTTCCTTGTCCTAGCTTGCCCAATTCCAGGGGGCGGAGGGAGGTTCGGACCAAAATGCCTGGCTTGGATAGCAATGCCATTTACTCGATGCGATGTTCCTGCTCCAGAACGGGTTTCTTCTAGTCTATCAATGGTATCCCACGCAAGCATTGTGTTGGCATCGGGCCTGAATATTTTCAGGCAAAGGAACCTCATTATCAGGCGTCAAGGCTATTTCTATAGGCAATTTGAGAATACACGATCCCATGCCCACATCGGTTTAACATCTGAATAAGTTCAACATTGTTAGTCAAAATTTTTTACTGCGTACGGTAGCAGTATTTGTTTTGGGGGTTTTTGTCTTCCTCCAGTTCCTTGTATATGATGTCCTACCCAAAAGAATTTACAAGTCGCCGGACACGATGAGGATATTGCGTTGCGATTTCTGTGATGCCAGTTAGGAGAGAGCAAAGCAAAAGCATCTAGTTCTGGTGGGAGATTGACTACATTCTCACACAGTTCACAAGGTTTCGGTGGCCATGACATTTCCGTATTATTTAAAAGAACTATAACACGGATATCCAGGCCAATTTGCTGTATTTCCTTGACTTAAGGTGGAGTATCCCTGTTTTCTAATTGCTGGCATAACGTTACCATATCTCTGACCGGTTGGGAAGAACAAAAAGCTTCTAATTGTTCAGGAGATCTTCAAATTGCAACAAGTCTGAGTACTTGCATGCTTTATCTGGTCGGGTTTAATCTCGATAGCACTGGCCATGGTACCATGCTTCAGCTGCTACCAAATCACGGGATGCAAGGCCAACAATTCTTCCATCACCTGCAGCAATAGCAGTTTTTCTAATAGAGGCATCTGCATGCAAGTCAACACACTGAGTGAAAGCATCGCGTGTCCTTGCATCTTTTTATATGCCGTCGTCTTCTGGCAGAAAATGCAAATTTTAGGATACGTTCTGTTCGTGTTTGGTTCTTCCCGTTGGGGTCTTTGCTTTTCGCTTTCCATGTTAAATTCAGGAATCTGTGAAGCAGCCGTCGTTGTTTGAGAAATGCTTTCCAAGTCTCACTTTATTATAAAAAGACTACGGCATGTCCTTTGATAACTGACATGGGGGATTTTTCATTCCTTGCTGCCAAATCAAGCATTAGCCTATGATTTCTGATTGTACTCGCCTTCAATGAAGATTTCCAAGAATCGAGATCTTCAGGGCTAATAAGCAAACTTTCATCATCTGAGCAGTGAATAATACAAGTTTCGAAACGAGGTCGTTTAGTTAGGTCTGTTCGGATAAAATAATAATTGAAGGTGTATATAGCAGTCAAGTTTGTTTCGAGGTTATATTCGTCGATCAGCAACTCTATTCTGTTTCTAAGTATTTTATTCACTAAACGTAAAAACAATACTTTCAAAGTGTTGCTTACGACTTTCAAAAGCCTAATTCAATAAAAAGTGTCGAAAATGTGAAAATTTGACGAGAACTTTGAAGTACTTTATACCACCTTGCATACGGCAGCTGCGCCCGCAATACAAGCGGCAGTCAAAAATTAGGTGTCCTACCGAAACGACACGATAATAGCCTTTCTCTTCGCAATTAACAAAACTAAAGACAGTGAGTAAGTTGCTGTGGCCTTTACTAGTAGTTAACTTGAGAATTCTGGGTTAAATTTGACGAGGAAAAGCATATTTTGTTCAAAATAACACAACTATTCGCCTACCTGACGACACTCGACGAACTACGAGCGAGGTGCCATGCCGAACACCGGCGGTCCATTTTTGGCGCCAAATTAAGAGCTTGGAGGCACAAAATTTTTCATATTTTTCACTTTTTACAATCTGATATGGTTTTTGAAATTGCAAGTCCCTTTCTGTGCATATTTAATGCCATTTCCAGTGAGAAAAGAGGCTTGATTTCAGTGCCTTTCCTGACTTGTTAACTTGACGACAGGACATTAAAATTTTTCCCGCCCGCTGAATGCTGATTGGTCAATTCAAATTTCCCGCGCGCCAGCCGTATGCAAGGCATACAGCGAGGCCGCTATCTTAGAACTTACCCATGATGCCATTCGAGTTTGAGCTGTATGGCATCAGTAAAGTTTTTATTTTTCAACTCAGCTAATAAACTTTCCTTTTTAACCAAAAATGTTTAGAAAAGGTGTTTATTGTAAAATGTAGTGATTTACTAATATAATAAATAAAGAACGCATTTAAAATAATTGTTTTAAAGTCAGCCTCGTTTCCATGTCAAAACATTTTTTTTGAAGAAAAAGAAGTACAAAACAATTATGAAAGCTACTCTTTCACGATTGCTATCAAGTAAATTTGAAAAGTCCTTCATACAACCTTTCATCAGATATTACTCACGTTTTCTCCCCCTTAGTGGTACCAGGAACCCGCCCTGGCCCATGGACTAAATCAGTTGATCGAAAATATTGTAAACACTCGTCACGCGCTACAAATTATCTTATTACTCTATGACTTCTACATATCTTTGCCTTCGAGACTGTCCTTCAGAGCTCGTTCGAATTCTTTAGTAGCTTTTACCTCCTGGTATTTGGTTGTCTTTTCTTAGTTGGCCACAGGCTGGGCGGCTGGGTGCTCAGCAAAAGACTAGCAAATAAATCAGCTTGGTCGTCGTCGAGTGAAGTCCTACCAGCTCATGTCTTCAGCGATATAATAAATTTCAGTCTTCTGAGTCAACATTCATTTCGGAATCCGACGAAGTTGAAGACATTGTTACTAAAAACAGAAATCTGTTGACTGTGAAGTCCCAGCGAAAACCTTGTGCGGCGAAATCGCTACTGCACTCGTAGAAAATAGAAGACCTGACTGGGACAGCCGAAGCGTTCGTTCTCGATTTGACGTCACAGTTTACACTCTCCCCAGATTCCCCATGCGCGGTCGCGAACCATTGGAAACTTGGTTTTGACAGGGAATAAAAATTCGAAGATTTAACAAAATCAGAAAATTTTTTCCCCAAATTACTCCACAAAATAAGCCTTATTATTTTAGCGAAAAAAAAA
>JAHPZR010001601.1:0-10000 GCA_019787425.1 Platygyra sinensis
AAATCTGATCAATGTTGACCCGATAGCCTCGCTTCGATGTTTGCTCACAGAAAGACCGCTGGATCGTTTGGGTGGCGTACTCAACTTCGATAAGAGCTATTGTGTGCGAGTGCACTCATAAAGAAAACATATATTTTTTAGGTTTTACTCACAATGATTTCTATGGCAACCAGCCACACCCTTTTGAGGCTTTAATTTAAAGTATTGATAGTATTGACGCCTGCAGTTCCTGCTCTTTGATAAAAGAAGATTTGACTTTTTAACAAGGACATCTTAATTTTTTAAGTCTCTGTTTCGTTCTGTGCAATGAGCCAAAGCTTTGACAGTTAACTCTTGTTTTCAGTACTTTTTACAGGCTTTATCTGGAAATAACTTTTTCTTGCAACAAACCCAGTGGACAAATTTTCTTGTGTCCCGTGATAGATATCAAATGTTACGAATTTTTGGTCCATATCATAACGACACTATTGGTCTTTGATTATCCTGAGTTTCAGGAATTTCTTTTTAATACCCTCCAAAGTAGAAATTTCGGCGTGAAGTCAGTTGGTAAAAAAGCGTATTTTTGAGAAAAATGCACTTTATGTTTCTTACACGATGGATTAGTCATTTAATAAACCAGAAAGTTGGGGGATGGGGTCGTTGGCAGGTTGCATATTAGGAGACTGTAATTGTTGTTGTATTTTGTAAAAAGTTACTGCAGTTGTAGGAAAAATCTGATCAATTTTTATAAGGGAAATGAATGAACTTGTGATGGTGATTCAGAGAGCACTTTTCACGCGTGATTACAATTATCAATATGGGTATGTCTTAATAGCCTTCTTACAAAGTATCGTTCATATTTCTTGAAACTAATCTTCATTTGTGGTCACTTTCTGACTGTAAACAACCGTCGCTATGGCCGTCGCTGTGTAAAAACTTATACCACTGTGTACCTTCCTTGAATTTTACACTCATCTAGAGGCAAATTCAGCAAGATCGCTTCAAAATGATTTTTGCAAGTGTTCAAGGGCTTTAAATATTATTTTCCTAAAAGAAATCGTATTTTTGACGAGTGTCGTCATTTATCAGTCTATCAACCCACTTTAAGTAATGCACGCTACTCGCACGCGCCAGCGATAACTTCAATTTCGCCTGCCTTTTTTTCTCTTGAATCCCAAGTGACACATACAGTGAGGATTCATGACTTTTGTATAAGCTCTAAAGAGAAAAATCGACTGTTTTATTTAACTTTATTGCCATATAATAGAGAACATTTTTAACAGGAGATGACAGATAAATTAAAATTAAGATTACTTTACTGAAGAGGTGGAACAGAGAACATATAGCTAATTACAATGTTTCATTTAAATGGATGTTGCATCAAAAGACTTTTCAGTGTGTACAGGAATACTGCAGGTTTATAGAAGTTCTACCGTTATTAGTGAACGTCTGGAGTCTTTAGCATACTATAACGACATAAAATACAAAACATTTTCTGTTATAGGGCGCTCATGGCCGTAAGAAGTTATCGTATCTCTACTACGAGTATAGCCGTAATATCTGTGTCAGATTAACACTAACAAACAGACAGATCATCCGTCCAACAAATTATCCAATTTAGATCGTTTGTCAAGATAAAACCTACTTGACTAGCTTCCCACCCATAAAGGAGTTAAATGTAGCTTAAGCCTGAGATTTTATCCGTCTATTAGCCACATTATTTCGTAAAAAGTTTGTATTGCAAACTTGCCTAATTCCTAACTTTACAACAAAACTGGCGAATTTTAAAATACCCTGGTCATTTTAAAGGTTATAGGTTAAACTTTCTTTGCACTAAGAGTGAGAATTAGCGGAGATTGCTGAAAAATAGGAGTCAAATAACAGGCAGAAAAACTGCAGGAAAAAAATTAAATTTATTCTCACATAACAGATCAAACAGAAACGCTTACATAGATTTCTGTTCCTTTATTAGAACCAGTTGACACGGCACAGGAGCAAACTTCTTCCCAAAATATGGATTTAACTGACAGTGACGCGTTGACAGGTGAGAAAATATTCCAATAGATTACAGCAGTCAATTGCGAACGGCTAAACAATATTTCAAAAAATTCACTAGTTACTCATCAAGCTAGCCAAAGAAGAATTCAAATGGATTAAGTTTCCATACTTAAGGGATTAATGGCAAGTGTAAAGATGACAAACTGAACGTGGAGCTTTATCGATGTAGGTAGCTCTCAAATTGTCACCTCTGTAAGTTCAAATTAAGTTTAGAATGTAAATTGTTTATCGTCCAAGATAAGTTAAGATACCCTGTTTAAGACAAAAATTGATAAAATCGATACCCTGTTTGCGAAAAAAAAATCCCGAAAAACATACCCTGGCTGGCCGCACGTCCCCATTAAGCCCTTATAAGGAGTACACCCGGACACGGAATCCGTCTAGTTACCCGTATGGAGACAAAAACGAATTACAAGCGCCCTAACTTTATTTACACAAGCTAAAAGTTTTTACAAGTTTTCTTTATTGTTGGGATTCTTAACAATGTGATGTTCAATTTGAATTATTTGTTTTAGTTGTTTGCTCGGTCTCACTAACCTTTGTGTTGATAAACAATTTTGATTTGTTTTCCTTTATTAGGACCAGTTGAGGCAACACATCATCAAGCGACATTGATTCCAGAAATGGAATTTGACGATGACACCCTGAGAGGTAAGGAAATCTCATGGTCATATGTACCAACAATTGCATAGATTGAATTTTATTTTATTGATTGCGGTTTTGGTATACCGCAACCTCGTTTCACAGGGTCCTCTCATTTGGATTCTTTTTTTTTTTCCCTGTTTCAAATAACCTACATTTTTTTGGCGACTGGTCTAGACTAACGTAAGAATAAACATAACAGTCCGAGGATCTATAGCAACGTACCTAGAATCCAAAGAGGTGAAACTAGTTTACATCAATCCTAGCTGGAGAATTACAACGCGGTAACAATTTGAACATAAGAGCTCACGAAAAAGTAGAAACAAACCCTTTTTTACTTAGGTGGGCTACATTTTCTTTCCTTTGATAAAGTTATGGTTAGACCTTAACGTTTCAATTATTTTTCATTTTAATAGGATCCATATAACTTCATATTAGTTTTCAGTTTTGCTAAAAAAGGTTCATTTTCAAAGAATATTTGGCCGTATCCGGTGTGGCCGTTCATTTTTAGTCTCTCGGTTTTTCGCTCCTTTGGCCATTTCAGTACAACTTTAAATTGTGACAAAATTGCCGATAACATGAAAAGGAAGCTTGTCATTTCCAAAAATTAGATCGGACACTAATCTTCTACTCATACCCAAAATCATGATGCTGTCTTAATTCTTGTTACGTGTACACGTCATAAGTCGACAAGTTTACAGGCCGTTTCAAAACTATCGAATCGTTAACAATTCAGTTGTTCAGTGCAATCCAGAATAACTTAAGCTTTGCTTGACTACACTCTTTGATTGGTTTGGAAAAAAGGTCGTCACGCGTTTGTTTGAAAAATCAGATCCAAAACTAATTGTCACGAGGTTCTCCCGCACTTTGCTCTGCTCACGTGATTTCGTCCCCGTTTATACTGGCTAGCTGTTGCGTTAACATTTGTTGTGATTGGTTTAGTTTAGTTCACGCTTAAAGTCATCCCCGCGCAGAATGCCTATTGTTGTCGGGACATTTACTTGCAGTTTCTAAGGTCTGTCATATTACCTAGTATTATTCAAATTAATGCTAGGAGGCGAATCTCATTGGTTAAGATAAACGCGCGCTTTTTCCATAGGAGTATGACCTTGCTCACTAACTTGAAGAAGGCGGAGCATCGAAACAATGAACTTTTCGTATATTGTTTTCGCTTTTTTTAGCCTATTCGCACCTCAAAAGTAAATTTACCGCGGCTCCCAGTAAAAGAGGGAGGGAAAACAAAAACTGGCTATAAAAAATTATTATTGATCCGTGTAAAAGAAACCTGAAATCGTGTGTCCTAAAATATCGCTGCGCGTGAGAAAAACAACCGTTTGCTTTTTGCACGACAAGGAACTAATTCAAAGAAAACTAACAAATTGAGTTGTTTTTGGAACGCGTTCGATAGAATGTCTTTGAAAACAACCAAGTACATTCTTTGATCGCAGTGTTCGTTAGGAGGGCCATTTTTGAAGTCTTTTGCGTTTAATAAGTGTTTTGACTTTTAGGAAAGAGAATGGCGGAGTCAGTGAAAGATATAGAATTTAATGGCTCGGTGGTTCGACGGCTCGCCAGTCGTATTGAGTGTTTAAAAGAACGAGAAAGGTATATAATTTAGTAGCTCGACGGCTCGGCGGTTCGCCGGTCGCATTGACGTGTTGTTTTCGTTGCCCACTAGTTACGCTCGATCACAAAGCAACGAACTCAAACAAAGTCCGTTGATCGATCGATGGCCGCTCATCTTATTTGAAAAGCTTTGAAAACCATCGACGGTGTTTACCGAGGATTCAATGAGCTCTGAAAAGAGCTCCCAATCCAGCGCACTTCTGTTTTCCTTGTTTATCGTAATTTTTCGCGTTAACACGCGTCAAGCAGTCGTTCTATGAGCTTTAATGCTGGCGGGCTACTGATCAGTGATTTGCATTTAACGACTGAGTGATTTTTTTGAAAAGATGTGGTAATTTTTTGACATCCATTGTTATGCAGCCGTGTGCTTCAAACAATAGCTCACTAAGCAAAGACGCGCCATATTTGAACGCAATTCCAACTCGCAATTTTAAATGTCAGTTTGATAGTCGTTATTTTACTTCGATTTACAAAGTAAAGACGGGATCAGTTAAGAAAAACACCAAACTTTTATTTCCCGTTGCTCACTTTTTTGAAGCTCGTTTCGCTTACTTAAAAATCGCTTTTCACTTCGTATCGGGAATATGTTCCCCTCTGAAAAAGCCGATTTTTCCCAATTTTGGAACGCAGAAAGATAGTCCAAAAACATCGTAAAACTTCCTGTTTTTCTGGCTGCAATTTTAGATATAGCATTCCTCATGAAAAGCCCGTTGTTCAAAACATTCATTGGGACTTAATAAAGTCAGGAAATCGAGTTTTATCAATGCCCTGCAGGCAAATTAGGGCCTTTTCTCTCTTATTCTTAGCCATTCAAACTACATTCGTATTCAAATTTTGCCGCTTCGGTGCTCATGAATAAGTAATGATGTCCGGCTATTCTACGTGATGCATGCCTCAGTTGTAAACAGCTAAACAATATTTCAGAAGTTCCACTAATTGCTGATCGATTTGAGTTTTTCTACCCACAGAAACAGCGGAAGTTTACAAAGAGCTAGGAGATGCTGAGTTCGCCAAAGAAGAATTCCAAAATGCCATAAGTTTCTACACTCAAGGCATTGATGTCAAGTGTAAAGATCACCAACTGAACATCAAGCTTTACCTCTTTAGGTCGCAGTCCCAGGGACTTCTGAGTGAGTCGGTTATTTGCTGTATGCTTTAACTTAGCGAGTTAAAATAATTCAAAAGTTCAGAATGTACATCGGTTTCGCCATACAATCAATTTTTATTTATTTTTATTCTTACTCACATTCATTCTTGCTTTAAACAAAAAGTTACAATATTCAATGAAGTTATTAATAATAAAATTGGAGTACTAGCTGCCTGGAAAAACCATGAGGGCTAGCGGAGCCAGGCAGCCAGTTAACATCAACATTAAATAGGAATAGAACACAGATCAGCAAGAAGATTGAAGCACAAATGCACACACAAGAAGAAAAGAAAAAAAGAAGAGGACAAACGTAACGGTATTTCTTTGCTATGAATTGAAAGAAGTCTAAAACAGTTAAAATTATGTATGAATACAAAACATTAATATAAGAAGAGCACACAATATCTATGGCAACTAGTAACAGCTACATATTAAACTATAAAAGAAGGACTTGGAAAGTTGACAGAAATTAGCATTACAGAAATTAATATTATTTTGATTAACCGTACATTTGTCCTTTACTTCTGAGAATTTAGTAATACATCTTTTCTTGATTTTCGTTATTCCCATTACAATATTGTGAGAAGGAATTACATTTTTATCACATCTTTTAACTGAAGTGGTGTTAACACCAATTTCACGCCTTCCCTTCTATGAAAATAAATTTTTCATTATTGATACGACCTGCAGTGGCTTAAAGGAACAATGTTTCATAGACAGCAAGCCAGGTTCCTAATGTTGTTCTATTCCACTAAACATTTAACAAATTGACGTCAGTTTTTTCATGCGTCTGTCCTGTTATTGGTGATGAATTTTGTCATAACATTGTCACAGTCCGCCCAGGTAAAATAGGCCCTCTGTGTGCTTTAAATGATTATGAGTTTTACCTACAATTTTACTCACTTTCTGTAGGGAATTTCCAAGAAGCACTCGAAGATCTACGCCGTTTAGAAGAAATCACGGGTAAATCAAAGTTCTTTCTGACTGAATGTTGTGCCGCGTAGCACTAGGAACACAAATGGTGGAACAATGAATTACTCTGAAGTGTAAATTAATGTGCTAATTAAACCCATGAATAACCCACTGGGCGTTAGCCCTAGTAAAGGGAATCAGAGAACCTCGATCTCGTTGCTCAGTCGGGAGAGTAACAGTACATCTATTCCGGAGGTCGTGGGTTCGATTCCCACCGAGGTCAAAAGATTTTTTCTTTGCCTCGTGTGGTTCCCTGATTCCTTTACTAGGGCTAACGCCCATTGGGTTATTCATGTTTAATCAGCACTTAAATTTACACTTCAAAGTTAATTCTCTGTTCCACCATTTGTGTTCCTAGTGCTACGCGGCACAAGATTCATATGTACCCTTACTTTCTCTTCACTGCGATTCACCACCTAAAATCGTCCCAACTTTCTCTGTCCGATCTCGTAGTTCAGTCGGCAGAGTAACAGTAGATCAATTCCGGGAGTCGTGGGTTCGATTTCCACCGAGGTCAAAAGACTTTTCTTTGCCTCGTGTGGTTCCCTGATTCCCTTCACTAGGGCTAACGCCCAGTTGGTTCTTTCTGACTGTCTGTTGGTGCATGTATCCCTTCGTTCGTTTCTCAAATTGTCGTATTTTTCTTTGAATACATAGAATATACATAATGAAGAGGCAAGTGACTTTGCAACTTTGAAACTAATGCTAATCATTTTCAAGATACACTGGTCGTTTGAAAGAATGAAAACAATTCAATGAATATTAAATACTATGCTCAGGAATAAAAAATCTTAAGAAGAGATTGCTGATAAATCGATAGTAAGGGTCGAGATGCATCCTGAACAGCAAAGACTTATTTAGATTTTTGTCGCATTATTAGAGATGAATCCGAGCGCATTACAAGAAACTGGTATTGACCATGATTTATTGAGAGGTAAGAAAATCAACCAATATAAAAGTAATGCATTTTGTTTTGCAGCTTCGAAATTTTGGAACTCATTTCATTGTGCAAATCTGCTATAATTTGTTATCATACAGGCACGAGGGTTTTATTGGAAAATACGACACTAAAATTCTAAAGGCCAGCCGGGTAGCACAGGCTTCGGAAGACGAACAACACTCGTGCTGCTCTCCTCAGTTCCTTTGTGTTCTTCCTCGCAGATTTCGAGCAAAAGAGAGATTGCTCGCAGCCTACTTCTGATGATATTGATCACATTATTTATTTTCCCGCTTTTTCACGGTTGTTTGCGCAAACAGTCAGTTTGTCTATAATGGAAAAAAGTGACGGTGACTTAGAGATTAAAACAGTATTTTACTCAAATACCGAACACCTCAGGAACTGGAACATACTTTTGGCGAAAAACATTTTAACACACTTTCAACTTGTTTTAACCCATATCTCAACAGCACTGTACATGAATGTGACTAAACTCCAAGCACATCACATTTATAATAAATAGTAGTCATTAGTATAGAAACGGTGGATAGTGTAGTCAAAACCTCCCCTCAATGTACAGGCTCAAGGATTTATATGTAATTGCTAAGTGAAAAAATTAAATGGAAGTAGTGTCACGTAAAAACCGCAGAACGTGCTCCGATTTTCTTCAGAAAAATATTGTAAAATAGCAAGAATCAAATCTGTCAAATTAGAAGTCGATAGCAAAGTCGTTGACACGTCAGTCAAGTGCTTTCCAATAGGGGGATTCATGCTAACGTCATTGTTTACATTTTTGCTCATTTGCATACGGCTTTGCTTACAGAAATAAACATGTTAGATATGAATTGACTCAAGACAGCTAAAGAGCTAGTAAACCTTAATACATGCTAAAAGTCTTAGCCTTTTGCGTGTAATATTGAAGGAGAAATTGTCTTTCAAAAACTGCAAAATTTCTGGGTGGCAAAAGCATTAATGAGCTCATACATTCTTTGTAAAAGTTTGAGTTTTTGAACCCGTGTTGCACAAAAACTATTCAATACATCAGGCTCATATTCATTGGCGGAGTTAATCCTAGTATGACCTTTCAATATTCAGAAGTGATTTATTTGTAGCTCCATCAGAAACTGAATTGCTTATGCTATTGAGGCAAATATCGTAAACAAGGATTCCCCTATACGGTCTCTGAGAAATACTTAAAGCAGGCAAAAGAAACATCTCATAAAGGTTACTAAACTCTATAGAACAAGACTAGAAGAAAATCCTAAATATAACATGTAAATTAAAATAAGGTCAAATAACCCGTGAAATGGTGAACTTGTACCAAAGCACAAGAGAGAAAACAGAACTAAATGCAAAGCAATTGCTAGAGAAATTATAGTACAGTACGTACATAACTAAACATTAAAACTAACTAAAAATATGAAGAACACTCTTCTATTTAAGTTGTTTCAATAAACATGTCAAACTGAAGATATAAAACTAGAAGGGTAAACAAGTGTTACAGACATGATATCAGCAGCTGTCAACCTGTTGTAAGTGCCCATGGATGTACGAGTAACAGTGATCTCCGCTGTTAACAATACACAAAAGCCGCACTGATAAGTGTTTTCCTCCATGTTCACATAGAAAGTATACCGCGAGGTACTGGGATTGAGAATGGGTCGGCCAAAAGGAATTCTCTACTTGCACAATACAATACACCTCTTTTACCCCCTCTTTTACCCCCAAAAAATTTGCATAGGCATTGTTTTAGATTACTCTTGGGACATGTTCATGTCCCAAGAGAAATTGCAAACAATGAGTATGCAAAATTTTGGGGGGGTTAAAGAGGTGAATGCTCAATTTTCGATCGGACCGGCCCAACTAAGAAAAGAGGTCCACCTCAAAGGTGGACTGGCTTTTTCGAAACTTTTCTGGTTGAACCAAACTGATCCATTCAGTTGAGGACCGAGATTTCTGGTTGAATGGATCGTGCAATGGATTTTTCCATCTAGGCGGGCTTCTTGATCGTTTTACCTTTTGCTTTGGACGCGAGAAAATTGTCAACAAAAACTGCATGAATCACTTTGCTTGTTTCTACTGAAACAACTAAATGCAGTTCAGCTCAAAGACAAAGAGAAAAAGCGAAAAAAAAAAAGAGCAAGCAAACTTTAGTAAATTAAAATTCAAGTGAGGTGATAAAAACACCAGCTGAATAAGAAATTGAGGAGTTTTTTTCAAGCCCAGACGTAAATACTTAATATAAGACTTAGAGCAAATTAAACGTCCGTACGAATATTTCTCAGACAATAAGGGAGGCCAAGAGAAATTGAAACCATGCTTGTCAGTGAGTTCGACCTTCTCAGTTCTGACCAAAGTTTTTATCCATATCTGGAAGCAAAATGACAGCAATTACGAACTGGCCACCTTAAGCCGGGCTTTCACTTAACCAAGCTTGTCAATCAGTACGGTAGAATTTTGAGCTCGGTCGTGAGTACAGAAAGAACGCAGTGAGGTTTGTATTCACGATCTCGTACACATCTCCCAATTAAAAACAAGAACTGAATAATACTGAAACAACCCAATAACGAGATCGGTGACTGCTACTAATGCGTCAACCCAGTGCTACGCTTTTTTCTTACTTTTTTAAAAGCCTTTCA
>JAHPZR010001601.1:20000-22691 GCA_019787425.1 Platygyra sinensis
TTAAGTCAAGGAAATACAGCAAATTGGCCTGGATATCCGTGTTATAGTTCTTTTAAATAATACGGAAATGTCATGGCCACCGAAACCTTGTGAACTGTGTGAGAATGTAGTCAATCTCCCACCAGAACTAGATGCTTTTGCTTTGCTCTCTCCTAACTGGCATCACAGAAATCGCAACGCAATATCCTCATCGTGTCCGGCGACTTGTAAATTCTTTTGGGTAGGACATCATATACAAGGAACTGGAGGAAGACAAAAACCCCCAAAACAAATACTGCTACCGTACGCAGTAAAAAATTTTGACTAACAATGTTGAACTTATTCAGATGTTAAACCGATGTGGGCATGGGATCGTGTATTCTCAAATTGCCTATAGAAATAGCCTTGACGCCTGATAATGAGGTTCCTTTGCCTGAAAATATTCAGGCCCGATGCCAACACAATGCTTGCGTGGGATACCATTGATAGACTAGAAGAAACCCGTTCTGGAGCAGGAACATCGCATCGAGTAAATGGCATTGCTATCCAAGCCAGGCATTTTGGTCCGAACCTCCCTCCGCCCCCTGGAATTGGGCAAGCTAGGACAAGGAAAAGAAGCACTGATCCTTCAGTAATCTCGGCTGTCCCTTCACACAACGCTGGTGATCGCTGCGGTCCACACGCGAAAACATTCGTCGAGGTAAATGCTGAAGAGATCTTAGAGGAAGCCACAAAGGAGAATTTGCTTTGGATGCTAGTGTGACTAGACAGGATTCAGTGGCTGAGCAGAATTCAATATTTCCGTTAGTAACAAGGTTCAAGTCTCGCAGAATGTCATCGGATATCTGCTGACTATTGACGCACCTACTAGAGACATAGCTACAGTTCACGAGATTATGGTGCAGTCGCTCATGATCAATGGAATACGCTCAAGTTTAAGAGCATCGTTCTCGTCTTTGATCAAGCACTGTATGCAAAGGCAACTGAGGTTAAGTGGAGACAAAGTAAGAGATTCAAAGATATCGTGTTGAGACAAGCGAGGAAGTAATCATTAACGCGGATTGGGCGCTGTTTGCTCAAATGATGATTATTGCTCTCCCCTCCTCTCCTCTGGGCCCTTGTTCGGCTGATGGATCGCTGAGGAAACCCAACAAAGCATCACTTGCCAAGGAGCTCCAGAGAAAAATATGACAGCAGCTGATGATTCCACAGCCGTGCGCACGAATTATGGACGGAATGGCAATGACTCAGAAAATAAGAGGCGACCAGAAAACATTTGCTGAAGTAGCTGAAAGTTTGATGTACATGGTTGTGAATGAAGGAACGGATAGCCAGCGTATTGACGTGGTCTTCGACGTTTATAGAGATAATTCGATCAAGAATCCCGAGACAGAGAACTCGAGAAGAGAGGCTCAGAAAATGGTCATGAATTCAGAAGACAGACCACATGATACATCAATGGTGGAAATTTCTGTCCAATTCCAAAGATAAATCGCTCGTAATCTAATTCATTGTAGAGGAGTGCCAAAATCAGTCACAGTCAACAGACTTGAACAGTATACATGGATGTGTCAAGAATCGTTCGAATGCTGGGTTGAAAACTGTGTAGATCTCTCCCTGGTCTCCACGCCTTCACTGGCTGCGACAGTGTCAGTGCTGTTTCGGGAAAGGGCAAGGTAACAACTGCTTGTTAAATAAAACAAGTCATTTCAAACCCTATTTCAGTCAAGAAACAGGCATGGAGTGGAACCTCAGAGATGAGAGATTTGCAAAGCTCCAAGAGTTCACCTGCGGCAAGATGTACAGCTCTGCGAGAAAGACCTATCATGTCCACGAGCTACCCTATTGGTATGGGGACTTTACATTTTTATTGATTGATTGATTGATTGATTGATTGATTGATTGATTGATTACTTCTCTGATTACCGCTTCATTGTGGAGTCTGTAATGCTATTCAATTTTGTTGTGCCAAACGAGGCAAAGTTGCCTCAAACCACCTCAGCTAACTCCCTGATGCACTCTTTGAGAGCAAACTACCAAACAGCCATCTGAAGAAGGAGTCTACAGAGATGCCCTCAAATCCCTTCACCAGTTGGTCATGGATGGGTTTAGGAGGACGGCAACTTATCCATGATTTGGATGAGTGGAGAATCAGCCGCTGCAGTTCTTCTTGGGTTTCTCTTCTGTTCTTTTGCAAGATCATGCAAACTACCTTCCTGTACGTGCCTTCCAAAAGGCCTAAATGCACCGATATGTGCCGCCTTCGTGACGTCAACAATCGTGCCGAGGAAGAAGAGATTCTTGATGACGAATGCTCTGATGATGATGTTGATGATGATAACGATGATGATGAGGAAGAAGATAAACGCATTTTAAACATCGATATTAAAAATCCGTTAAGCTAGCAAATTATGTCATAATTGCTCCAAATCCTGTGCTATGTTCTCACTTTTATTGAAAATATGTGCACTTCTTCAACATAAGAGAGCTTAAATAGTGATTACCTTATGTATATTCTGTAAATGACCTCCTCTTACTATTAACTGCACTGTGGTAGTGGCCAACTCGAAAGCTCTGCTCCTTTGGCCACTACGCACTATTTCAAATTAATATCTAGTGCACATGTAGCTACTTTTCCTTTGTTCTTTGTTCTTTGTTCTTTTCTTGTAAATTAACATTGTGTGAATAAGTGTGAATAAACTGAATAAACAA
>JAHPZR010001603.1:0-2500 GCA_019787425.1 Platygyra sinensis
ATATCAAATCAAATGACACATCATTAAAATTTGCTTTAACCTTCTGATATTGTCAGTTGTACTGATAGAGGAGTCGATTTGTTTTTCTTTTGTGGTTATGAATAGAGGCTAAGTTATAATTTTGCCCTCCGAGACTTCTCGAATGCAATTTTCTTGACATATCCACATCATTCTTTATTACAGTAATATTCCATGTCAAGAGAAAATGACTTCCATGTTCTTTGTAATCAACAAGTAGAGAAAAACCGACTGAGTCTGTAACCATAAAGTGACTGATATTATGATGAAGATGCCTTCATGTCTGTGTTTACGATGTATGACTTTCATATCAAAAAATTATGTTCAATTTTAATGAAATTCGATTTACACTCGGTGAAGCTCATGGCACGAAAACGAAACTAACCTATTCGATCGAAAGAAACGAGGCAAGCGAAAACTGTGGAAAAGAATTAACTCTCAGTGACATTATTGTACCAAATTTTTCGAAATAGGCCTTTTCGTTTCCTAATTTTTCCAGGATTTTTCCTATTTCCATCCCGACATGACGTCACATCCTGCCAACAGTAGCTAAATCGTGTGTAAATAATCAAGTTTGAGTGTGCCGACACCCACAAAATCTCGTAAAGGGGCTCGATCAGTCTGAGTTGATTTCTTCAGCAAATTTTCAGCTGCTTTTAGTTCTTCGACCCAGTGGAACTTGTAGGTTTCCCTTAAATGCTTGAAATCTTAGTACTTATCGACTGAGACGATTTATCATGCAGTCAAAAAAATATTTCATTATCGACGTTAATTGAGCGTGAAAGAACTTAACTCAGTCTGACCTTTAAAACATCAGAAACTCATTTAACAACATACCGGCCTCAAGCATTTCAATACTTCCATCTGAAATTGTTTTATCATCAGCTCGTCTCCAATCATAGGTGAACGAATAGCTGCATGCAATATAATATTTGAGCAGTATTTATTTTTTTATTATTACTTTTATGTTATCAGATCATAGGAATCAACTAGAAATTTAGTATTATTTATACTGTAATTGAAATTCATATGGCCAGGTTGATTTTATGATCTGCCCGCGTCGAGAAGCCTACAGATTTTTTTAATACGAAGTAGCATGCAATACGTATCACTCTTGAATCGCTGCACAGTACCTACACTGACTTTAAACTCAAGCCGAAAATTCTTCAAAAAACAATTGTGGGGATCTCAAACTGCCGTCAATTCTGCCACCTGCTCCAGAGTGAACCTCAAATGATATTCATACACTAAGATGTAAATGACAACTGTTATGTCTACGTAATCTAACCTTTCTGTCATTTCGTGAAATTGGAAATAATAAAACTGTTTAAAAGTTTACTTAATCGGCTATAACCTTTTGATATCTCCGGATAAGTAAGCGCATTACTAGAGAATCGAATAATTCGTGCAAAAAATTGCCTCCATGCTGTTTTTCATTCAAATCCGTACGTCACACAAAATGAGCTATACAAATACAAAAAAAGCAGTGGCCGGATCAGGGCCAATATATGGATTTTAAATGACATCGACTTTGTTCAAGTAAAGTCCCATATAAAATGTGATTTTGGGGGAAGTTACGTCGAGTGTTCAAAGACATGCAGTAGCAAACATTTAAGATGCGAAAATCGAGAGTCGTAAAGAATTAAATGCTGGCAATCATTTATAGCCTAAAGCCTTTGGCATTCGCGTTTATATAGTTTACCGATAGTTACTATTTTTTTTCCTACGGCTCAAATGGGTCCGTCAAAACAATTTGAAAGTTTTGTTCAAATAAAACATTTAGTCTCCTTTTGAAAAAGTAAGTCTAATACCGTGTAGAAATGTCGTGGCTTTCCCAACATCAATATACCGGCTGCTCAGTATGCCACCGGCTAAATGGCTGATCTGGCAGCCATTACATGCATGTAAATGCTCTCTCGAGTGCACTGAAGCTTAAAAGCAAAGCAAAGTAACAATTTACGTGCGAACTGGATCCACTTAAACTGTGGGTAACTTTTACGAACGTGCGAATTGCAGATCACAAACCGCAAAAACATGAAATAAAAGCATTTCACGCGAACATTGAACGCGCACAAAGCGAAATTCAAAGTTCATGAACGAGCGATGATTATAAAAAAAATATCTAGCTGACCATAGTACTTAATTTGCAAATTGAACCCGTGTAGTTGCGTGGTTACAGAATTATTCGATTTACAGTACACAGGTTCGTATGAAGAACGAAGCTTCATCTTTTTTGAAGATAGTGATAAAATACAACGACATTGGCACAAAGGCTCTTTTCGCTGAAGCAACTTGAAATGATGATAAAAAGTTCGTGCCAAAACCAATCGAACTCAAATACTACAAAACACCAATTTTTCAAGTGAATGTGTTGCCAGTGTTTTAACACTGGCAACACATTCACTTGAAAAATTGGAGCACTGAACAAGGTACTGTGAAGCGCGTACAACCGAAAAAAATTACCGGCAATTTCAGCAATCGA
>JAHPZR010001603.1:15000-55297 GCA_019787425.1 Platygyra sinensis
GAATCGAGACCGCTGTGGCCTACATCCTCCGGTCCTAAGGTTCCAAAAGTGGACAGCAAACTTCGGAAAACTGATAAACTTGACATGGACGGCGCTTTGGATTGTCTTAGGAGAGAATTAGTAAGTATATTTTATCTCATTTTGCCCGTTATGAGTTGCCATGCCCTTGAACAAAGTAAATATTCTTTCAAGGTGTTCTAATGTTAATCTGTGAGGGACACTTGCGTTATACGTACCTAAAATCGAACCGTGTCGATTTGTCAAAGGCATCAGTCACCGATCATGTCATGGTTTTTGTAGAGTCCAAACCTGTTAAAAAATGGGAAATTGGCAATCGATGTTAGTCGTTCTATTTTCGATTCTGCGTGCATTGTTTGTTACAATTTTTACAAGCGGATTCTAGAGTTGTTTTATTTTAAGATAAGCGCAGGTTTGTATCCTGAACGTTGTCATACAAGCCGGATCGATTGCTGAAATTGCCGGTAATTTTTTTCGGTTGTACGCGCTTCACAGTACCTTGTTCAGTGCTCCAATTTTTCAAGTGAATGTGTTGCCAGTGTTAAAACACTGGCAACACATTCACTTGAAAAATTGGTGTTTTGTAGTATTTGAGTTCGATTGGTTTTGGCACGAACTTTTTATCATCATTTCAAGTTGCTTCAGCGAAAAGAGCCTTTGTGCCAATGTCGTTGTATTTTATCACTATCTTCAAAAAAGATGAAGCTTCGTTCTTCATACGAACCTGTGTACTGTAAATCGAATAATTCTGTAACCACGCAACTACACGGGTTCAATTTGCAAATTAAGTACTATGGTCAGCTAGATATTTTTTTTATAATCATCGCTCGTTCATGAACTTTGAATTTCGCTTTGTGCGCGTTCAATGTTCGCGTGAAATGCTTTTATTTCATGTTTTTGCGGTTTGTGATCTGCAATTCGCACGTTCGTAAAAGTTACCCACAGTTTAAGTGGATCCAGTTCGCACGTAAATTGTTACTTTGCTTTGCTTTTAAGCTTCAGTGCACTCGAGAGAGCATTTACATGCATGTAATGGCTGCCAGATCAGCCATTTAGCCGGTGGCATACTGAGCAGCCGGTATATTGATGTTGGGAAAGCCACGACATTTCTACACGGTATTAGACTTACTTTTTCAAAAGGAGACTAAATGTTTTATTTGAACAAAACTTTCAAATTGTTTTGACGGACCCATTTGAGCCGTAGGAAAAAAAATAGTAACTATCGGTAAACTATATAAACGCGAATGCCAAAGGCTTTAGGCTATAAATGATTGCCAGCATTTAATTCTTTACGACTCTCGATTTTCGCATCTTAAATGTTTGCTACTGCATGTCTTTGAACACTCGACGTAACTTCCCCCAAAATCACATTTTATATGGGACTTTACTTGAACAAAGTCGATGTCATTTAAAATCCATATATTGGCCCTGATCCGGCCACTGCTTTTTTTGTATTTGTATAGCTCATTTTGTGTGACGTACGGATTTGAATGAAAAACAGCATGGAGGCAATTTTTTGCACGAATTATTCGATTCTCTAGTAATGCGCTTACTTATCCGGAGATATCAAAAGGTTATAGCCGATTAAGTAAACTTTTAAACAGTTTTATTATTTCCAATTTCACGAAATGACAGAAAGGTTAGATTACGTAGACATAACAGTTGTCATTTACATCTTAGTGTATGAATATCATTTGAGGTTCACTCTGGAGCAGGTGGCAGAATTGACGGCAGTTTGAGATCCCCACAATTGTTTTTTGAAGAATTTTCGGCTTGAGTTTAAAGTCAGTGTAGGTACTGTGCAGCGATTCAAGAGTGATACGTATTGCATGCTACTTCGTATTAAAAAAATCTGTAGGCTTCTCGACGCGGGCAGATCATAAAATCAACCTGGCCATATGAATTTCAATTACAGTATAAATAATACTAAATTTCTAGTTGATTCCTATGATCTGATAACATAAAAGTAATAATAAAAAAATAAATACTGCTCAAATATTATATTGCATGCAGCTATTCGTTCACCTATGATTGGAGACGAGCTGATGATAAAACAATTTCAGATGGAAGTATTGAAATGCTTGAGGCCGGTATGTTGTTAAATGAGTTTCTGATGTTTTAAAGGTCAGACTGAGTTAAGTTCTTTCACGCTCAATTAACGTCGATAATGAAATATTTTTTTGACTGCATGATAAATCGTCTCAGTCGATAAGTACTAAGATTTCAAGCATTTAAGGGAAACCTACAAGTTCCACTGGGTCGAAGAACTAAAAGCAGCTGAAAATTTGCTGAAGAAATCAACTCAGACTGATCGAGCCCCTTTACGAGATTTTGTGGGTGTCGGCACACTCAAACTTGATTATTTACACACGATTTAGCTACTGTTGGCAGGATGTGACGTCATGTCGGGATGGAAATAGGAAAAATCCTGGAAAAATTAGGAAACGAAAAGGCCTATTTCGAAAAATTTGGTACAATAATGTCACTGAGAGTTAATTCTTTTCCACAGTTTTCGCTTGCCTCGTTTCTTTCGATCGAATAGGTTAGTTTCGTTTTCGTGCCATGAGCTTCACCGAGTGTAAATCGAATTTCATTAAAATTGAACATAATTTTTTGATATGAAAGTCATACATCGTAAACACAGACATGAAGGCATCTTCATCATAATATCAGTCACTTTATGGTTACAGACTCAGTCGGTTTTTCTCTACTTGTTGATTACAAAGAACATGGAAGTCATTTTCTCTTGACATGGAATATTACTGTAATAAAGAATGATGTGGATATGTCAAGAAAATTGCATTCGAGAAGTCTCGGAGGGCAAAATTATAACTTAGCCTCTATTCATAACCACAAAAGAAAAACAAATCGACTCCTCTATCAGTACAACTGACAATATCAGAAGGTTAAAGCAAATTTTAATGATGTGTCATTTGATTTGATATTTCTGTATTAAGCAAGGACGAAACGGTCATTCCGCAGACGTTTTTGAGTGACTCATTGAACAACTTATGACGCTAATAAAATGAAAAACACTAAGTCGAGTAAATTTGCAAGGGGCCAGCGTAAGAAAAAAAAAAATGAAAAACAAAATAGAAGGTTTCGAAGTACTGGAGGCTACAACTGATAATGAAGTGAGAAAAAACGCAAGGCTTATTTAATTATTGGAGAACTGCACTTTACACTGTATATTTAAAATTCCAATTTTAATTTTTTCGAATGGCTTTAATTTTTAAGTTTGAAGTGCAATTTGAATATAAGCTTGTCTTCAGCTGAGTGATTGATATCTTCAATTCTCTTATAATTCCCCTATATAGTATATGGCTTCCGTAATTGAAAAAGGAAAAGCAAGAATGACATATTGATAGTAATGAATGGAATTTATGCCTATGGCAGGCCAAATGGCACAGCTAGACAATTGATCAGTAGCTTACCGATATTATATCGGTATATATTATAGATAGAGCAATAAAGGGAACGCGATGTTTCGAAAACACTTTATGGTTTATATTGTATTTCTTGACTGCAAGACGATATAGAATTGCCCAATATACAATGTAACAGGGAAATCATTGTATCTTGTAATGGCTTTGCTTTCGATTCAATAAAGGGCTGCACAATTGTGTAAGAAACAAGATCAATCAGTGTATTATTTTCCTGTATATTCCGAACCATGTTAAGCTTGTGAAGTTCTGAAGTAAAGATGTAGAATCTATGCAAACGTTATAGCTTCTCATTGCGCAATCTCCTGATATTGAGAATTAACGTGTAAAATTTGGCGGCAAGCCGTACTAACAAAAGTCTGCGCAAGACTTTAGAGGTTAAGTTGTATGACTCAGCTACTGGTGTATATGGGATTTTTTGGGCCTGTGCGTATTGCGGACCTATCCACTGCCACCTTGACCACCCGTAAAGTGGGAATTCAATATTTTTCAGTGGAGTTTCATGCAACCGCTTGATGTTTGTAATCTTGATACAGCATAAGAGGTTAAGTTACTATATATATGAAAGTAATGTAACACGAGCGTGGGACCTAGAAAAAAGTCTGAGTCCCGATAGGATTTGAACCCATGACCTTCCGAACACCGGGCGGACGCTTTATCCACTGAGCTACGAGAACTCATGGAGAGCCAGGTCATTTAACTGAGTTCTTATATGACATGCGTCTCCTGCCTCCTGCAGGATTCAGCAATGAATATGTGATAAATATTAATAGTGATAAATGAGTGATGGTGAAATTGCAGCTCGGTAAATATATATATGAAAGTAATGTAACACGAGCGTGGGACCTAGAAAAAAATCTGAGTCCCGATAGGATTTGAACCCATGACCTTCCGAACACCGGGCGGACGCTCTATCCACTGAGCTACGAGAACTCATGGCGAGCCACGTCATTTAACTGAGTTCTTATATGACATTTATCACTAGTAATATTTATCACATATTCATTGCTGAATCCTGCAGGAGGCAGGAGACGCATGTCATATAAGAACTCAGTTAAATGACCTAGCTCTCCATGAGTTCTCGTAGCTCAGTGGATAAAGCGTCCGCCCGGTGTTCGGAAGGTCATGGGTTCAAATCCTATCGGGACTCAGATTTTTTTTCTAGGTTCCACGCTCGTGTTACATTACTTTCATATATATATTTACCGAGCTGCAATTTCACCATCACTCATTTATCAGGTTAAGTTACTGTCTCTCTTCATTCTATAGGCAGCCATGCAGTTGCAAGACAGAAATTTACACAAACAGCTGTTAGCAATGCGTTGCAGCATCTCTGGACTCAAAGACGAGCTTAAAAACGAACAAGAAAGATGGGAAGTGGAGTCCCTGCGAGACGACAAAGAGGAAATAAAACCTGCTCCTGCTCCAGGCTATGTAACGCAAGTGGAAGTGATAAGCGCTAGTCGAGAAGGACCTAAAGTAAACCACGCTAAACAAGATTCTGGCATATTAACTGACGAGGAACGAAGCGATGAAGAGCTGGAAGAGAACGTGCAACAGTTATCGAAGACGTACCCGCCAATGATCCCAAAGAGAAGCAGCTCTTTTTCTGTCTCCTTGAATCGCTTTCTTGGCAATGTCGTCGTGAAACGGGAGGAGACCGGCGATGAAGAGGCCAAGCAGAAACCCGCGCGTGCTCCGGTCAGAGTGCGCGCGCGGAGCGTGGCTGTAATTGAAATCGGACAGTCGTCAACCGCCGCGCTCTCTCCACGCAGTCGTTCTCAAACTGTTACGGAGGGAACCTCTAATCGTTTCGGAAGTATGCCTGTTATTAATGAAATACCCGGGGACGCTTTAGAGCGAAACACTTCCAGATCAAAAACGTTCGCTTTATACGGATCTCGTCAGACGCAAAACGCCATCGTTCGCGACAACAGATCGTCATTTTCGCTACCGAGAAAGTTGCCCATCGCGTTTGGCGCGCTCATAAGGCACGGCAGTATGCCAGTCATGTATCATGGTGGAAGACCCAAGCCTACGTCTGGCTTTGAAAACATGAACGAGAGCGCAGTAAAGCTTGTTAGCAGCAACCAGCCAATAAAGAGATCAACGAGTCAGCTTGTTCTTAGTAGGCCAGCATGGGAGAAAGCCAGAGAATATGAGTCAAATCAAATGATACCCCACAGAATATACAGATCTACTAGCCAAGTATCACTCGTATGATATTGAGAGATTTGTTAACTTGATGGAGTCTATTGTGTATTAATTTAAAAAAAATCGGAGTTTAAAGAAGTGTTTTCCTAATTATGAGTTTCAGAATAGTTACAGGGGCCCTCGCTTAACTGTCTACTGCAGTAATTAAAAATTGCTTGGCCTTACGTTTGTTAAATCTGCGTGTTTAAAGAGCTAGTGCACTTTCTATTCAACCAAACAACAGCGCAACTCAGGGTGTAAATAGATTTCTTATGATAAATGAGGGTTCTGTGAGTTGATAGGGGTTTTTCACTTTTTCGCGTGAAGTTATAACTGAAACTGTCATTAAAAAAACATCATGGTTATTTCTCGTCCCAATTTCTTACTATAGCAAAATTAAACCTCATAGAAGCATGTAAAGATGGATAAATTTGCATTTGGATAGTCCATGCCCAAGCGCAACCATTTGCTGTTGCTCATATGCTATCATGGTCTATCATGTTTTTGACTGCAACAATAAACCTTTTTTTTTTTTTTTTCGATATACATTAAAATTCAGCCAAAAACAATAGACCTCAGTACGAGGCTCTGGGGAATAAATACAGAGTTTGCAGGGTGCCTCGTTCTGAGGTCTTTTGTTTAAGACTGAATTTTAATATATCGAAATTGGTCTATTCAGTACTAGTTACTGGTAGCCACTTATTTGGTCTGGCGTTCTACATGATCAAGGACAGGAGTTCTAGACAAAGTTGACATGTATTAACAAACTTCCTGAGCCTCCAATTTGATAAGCACTCCTTTCAAGGTCGGGGCGGGGCTAGTAGGTGAGACCCCTCCCCCCGAAGGCTTTTTTTTTTCTTTTCAGAATTTTAAAGAGATGTTCTCTCTCAGAATACTGAAACTAGGCTCTTACTTGGTGCAGAGTACACAGTTAGCTTAAAACATAGAGGGGGAAAAGGACAAAAGAACTAGGAAAATACTGAAACTAAATTGGTTTGTGGGGTGGTTTTTAATGAATGTTGTCCTATGTCTTCAACACCAATAATGTGTGGCTAAAGCCGTCATCGGTAGCGATTCATTCATTCGCCGAAATATAGACCATTTTCGTATTGTCTCTATTAGGCAGGGGCTAGATTGCAATTAAGGCTACTTCCATTTTTACTGCAATACTCTCAAACCTGTAACGGCCACCCACGGGACTTGAGGGACTGGTCGCTTTATTCAGGGTGCCACTTAATATACCTGGCAACCAAAAACACTCACTGGGGAGTCTAATGTCAATTTTAAAGAAGTGTGTGATATATGGTACTGTAACTCAGCACATTCCAGACATCGAACCAGGGGCGGATCCAGGAATTTCTGAAAGGGGGGTTGTACACTATCAATGAATGTCACCTGTTCATGTCGCTTGTTATACCTGAACCTGATACGACCTTTGCGAAAAGTACATTATCTTTTCATAACTTGACAAGCAGTCGAATGGTAAAAGTGAAATAATTTCGTAAAAACAATTTTTTTCCATTATTATTTTACGAAGAATCAAGCAAAATAACAACACCAAAAAAATTCTCAAAGGGGGGGTTGCAACCCCCAAAACCCCTCCCCTGGATCCGCCTCTGCGAACAAGAGTTAACCGTGATAATCACCTTACACTAGCTTTGTACGTGATATTTCTTTAAACCGATGATGGATCGCATTTTAAACACAATAAAATACCTTAACTGGCCACTTAACAAAGGTAAAAATAACAAAGAGAGACAAACAGAGAGCTGACTACTACAAGGTGACCGCGGCCGCTTAATAGAGGGTGGCCGCCTAGTGCAGGTAAATAAATACAGCTATTGAATGAGAGAAAAATCGGGACTTTGAAAACTGGACGCTTACAGAGAGTGGCCGCTTAGTGAGAGAGCTGGGAACAGGGCTATTATATACTGGTTCCACTGCAGTTCTTGACTTGATTTTAATTTAGACAGTCATTATTTTTTTACTTGACCTATTATACATTAATTACTGGTATATCTTTAAATTATGTCACTCCTGTAAATATTAAGTTTTTTCCATGAGTTATTTTGAATAATCAACTACACTACCCGCCTAGATTAGCCTATGCTATTTGCGGGTAAGTGCATTTTTTGTTACTTTCTAGGTAAATGTGCTTTTAATAATAAATTTGAATTTGAATTTGAATACTCTCGTACGCTTACTTGCTCTGCGTTCTTCCTCAAGGATTTCCGAGAAAAGGAGAGACTGCTCACAGTCTAGGAAGAAGGCGACACGAGAAAAAACAGTTTTTTTCTTCATGTGCGTGTCGCGCCCATGTCTGGTCCCATTCTCCTTTAGGCTAAAGCGTCTCTCCTCATAATCCTTGCTGAAATTTCGAGAGAGAAATTCAGACGGCTAGCTAGTGTTCTGTATGGTATATAACAAATCCTTATTACCTAAGCTGATGCTTGTTCGGTTCAGACCTGAGACATGGTCAATATCGGTTGATAATGGCATCGACCTGTTTTTGTGCGTTCCTATGAACTTCAATTGTATCTCCTTCCCTGTGCAATAGGCAATGTGCTGTGCAATATGCGATCTGGGGCATTTTGACAGCGGCTGAATTCTGGCCGCCAACTTTCTCTTTCATTGAAGGTTTCTGTTCAATGGGAGTGTAACTTGTAAGCTCGGTTTCTAGCCATTGTGGTCGCGGGTGATATCATGGATAATAATCCACGGTGATATGAAGTCTCTCTCGCAGTTTGCCCCGCGGGGTTGTTTGCAGTTGTACCTCGCGGTATTACTGGACACTAAATATCCCATCATGCATTTCAATTTTGTTGACGTGCCGCCATATTGGATTCGTCTCGGGTTATGCAACTGTTGTCTTCAAGCTAAGAACAATCGATCCAGTCGAGTTTTCAATTGCCCAGATTAACCAGGAGCCGTAGCTATGGCTAAATCTTTGACGAAGCTACAGTCCAATGGACTTCAGGGTAAGTTTAACGGCTGTAATTTAAAGCATTTAAGAGGGTAAAACTTATGTTTGCAGCTCCAGGTACTCTCCGGCTTACTTGAGTTGAATGTATCGTAGGACGAGTTATTTGTTAGATTGCATGAACACTTGGCTATCAGACGAGCCAGCATACGCTAGCTCGTTCACAGAACAGTAGTATGTATTGTTGAATTCCTCTTCGTAGTTCGTAAATAGCTAGTGTGTAGTGTTCAAATCGATGATACTTACGTTAAGTTCAGTTTTAATTGCATAGCTAAAATATAGGATTTTTTCAGTCAATACAACTGATGTCCTCCAGGCTTAACTACAGAATACAGGGCCACTTTTTTAAAGATGCATCATTCGAGTGGCTCGGCGGCTCGCCAGTCGCGTTGACTGACGAGCCGCTGAGCCACAAAATTATATACCTTTCTCGTTCTTTAAACACTCAGTGCGACTGGCGAGCCGTCAAGCCGCCGAGCCACAAAATTATATACCTTTCTCGTTCTTTAAACACTTAACGCGACTGGCGAGCCGTCGAGCCGCCGAGCCACAAAATTATATACCTTTCTCGTTCTTTAAACACTCAGTGCGACTGGCAAGCCGTCGAGCCGCCGAGCCACTAAATTATATACCTTCCTCGTTCTTTAAACACTTAACGCGACTGGCGAACCGTCGAGCCGCCGAGCCACTAAATTATATACCTTCCTCGTTCTTTAAACACTTAACGCGACTGGCGAGCCGTCGAGCCGCCGAGCCACTAAATTATATACCTTCCTCGTTCTTTAAACACTTAACGCGACTGGCGAGCCGTCGAGCCGCCGAGCCACTAAATTATATACCTTACCCGTTCTTTAAACACTTATTAACGCGACTGGCGAGCCGCCGAGCCGCTTCAGATAAAAGACGTAAAAAATGGCCCTGTATTCTGTAGTTGCTCCGTCCTCCATAAGCCAGATTTTATGAATATAATAGATAATGTTTTTTTTCCTTTTAACGTTGTAAGGAGGAAAGCTTTCGTCGCTGTGCCGTGCACTTGTTTCGACCAGACTGTCTTCTACAGCTACAACCCCACAGTCACCGGTTTGTATTCAGCCAGCTATAATCTTGGAATCTTAGCCTGCATAACAGGCGTAATTTTTTGCGTATTTCTGGCGAGCAGAGGCGATAGCGAGGCGAGCACGAAGCGCGAGTTGCGTGCGAGGGGAGGAGTGCTAAAAAATCCCGCCTGTCCCCATACCATTGTTCAAGCCGTTCTGGCGTTCAAATATGAACGCGGCTACCAAATTGGTTACTTTGAAACATGTGATCCTCGAATGGTTTTCCAATATGTAACACAATCATGTACAGTGATTTGAATACAACAGATCGATTCGCGCTAAAATTGTTCGGTGAATTTAACTGGAAATACGGTCCAATAGGAGTCATCTGCTCCCTGTAGCTCTTCGTGTGTTTCCGAAGTTGCCTCCTTGGCCCTCCTCACCTACATGAAATTGCCTGTGACCATAGTTAACTATGCTGCGACCCGTCCCTAATTCCCCATCAGATTTCTTGTTTTACTAGCGCCTTTCGCTCTTATTTTCCCATGTTTTCTCCGTTTTGTCCTCCGAACAGTTCGAAGAAAATAACTTAGTCATTAAATTTTGCTCATTCAAGGGCTTTTGTCGCAGACAAAATAATACAATGCAGCAAATGAAAGATGAAAGTTGTAAATCCCCGGGTGTAAATCAAAAAGATAACAAAGAAACAGGCCAGTTATTTTGAGATAAATCTTATTTTGAGATAAACCAGGCTAAATTAGTGCCCACTAAGTTTTTTTCTCAGGGGTTCTGCAGTAGCTGAATAAGACTCAAAAATGTAGATTTTAGCGAAGCGAATAAAGTAAACAAACAAATCGCGGAGGTCGTTGAAATTAATTATTCAGAAATTAAGCGTACAAAATACTGTTCAATTTAAAACCTTAAATTCCCAAATCAAGGTAACCAAAGGAAAGAAATGGCACAGGAAGTTCAGTACCAATAAATTTTAATTCAACACTAGGAGAAAAACCTATCTAAAAGCTAAAATGTTCAAACTTTCGCAGACGTACTTCGCGTGACAGCATGAAATTCATTCTTCACGCTAAAGTGAAAGCTTGAGTTTACCGACAACTTTGCCAGTCATTTTATCGGCCGTGGCCTTACCAGTCATTCCGAAAGTTGGATTCAACGTTTTAGTAATGCTGTACATTACCATTTTGGTTTTCTTAAGTCCAGGAACCTGCTTTAAACCCACAATCCGTTTTCAATGCAAAGCACACAGATCGCAATGTTATTCGAGGCTGTTGAAGGGAAAATTCTTCCACCAGAAAGGTTTGAGAGGACTCTGCACTGCCAAATATTCCATTCTGATGGCACTTTAACATTGATTTGTGTTTTTCCTTTCTATTTTCAGTCCCAAAGAAGTGATTTCTCTGTTTTAGGGATGAGAACAAGACCTTGGATGTTTTACATGTAAGATTTGGCTCACAATGGGCTGTGATCACCATTGTTTTTCTAACACTGTGATTGGCTGGTCATTTAGGGTGTGTCTGGGGGCGGAAGAGCTTGAACAATGGTATGGGGACAGGCGGGATTTTTTAGCGCTCCTCCCCTCGCACGCAACTCGCGCTTCGCGCTCGCCTCGCTTTCGCCTCTGCTCGCCAGAAATACAGAAAAAATTACGCCTGTTATGCAGGCTAAGAATCTCTTGTGTAAATATCGATCATTATCAGACAGATACATATTGTTCATTAATGACATCAATTTCTTGCATCATTCTATGTGTATGGCACATCTTGATTCTCAATTTATTTGGACTTGTGTTGTTTCTCCTTCAGACAAAAACATCATTTGGAAACATGAAGGTAGGTATTGTACCCTACATGTGTTTGTTGTTCAGGAAAAAATAATATCCATACCCCTCACAAGGAGGGCTTTTTAGTTTTGTCCCACCCCCATCCCCTTGGAAATTCGAGTTTGGGATTTATCATTTCTTTTGTAGAGAGTACAGAGTAGGTTTCCATGATTTGAACTCCACTTTGTTGATTGTTATTTTTTGGGTTCACAGGATGAAGATCGTATATTTACTAACTTGTATGGTAGACATGACTGGAAATTGTCTGGAGCCATTAAAAGGGTAATAACTGAAAAGGTTTTATGAGGATGTGTGGATGCGTAGGCATATGTACAAATTGCGCATGCAATACACTGCAAAAAAATTTTACCATCATGGGTAAATGTCAAGATTTCTTTGGGTTAAATTTAATCAGTCCCAAAGCTTGAATGTTACCTGTTGTACACGTGTAATTTATTACAAGTTAAATCTCCATAAACATCACATACATGTATGATCTAATTTAAGAGATGTAGCCCCTGTAATAACAATCACAACTTGAGTAACAAACAAGTTAAATTGAGAGAAATATGTTCTCTATCCAAGTTTCCTTTTTTCAGCAAGCAACAAATTTAATTCTTTATCATTGTCACTTTGATAAGGGTGTAACAATACATTGAACTATCAATGAATTGCGATGTTAGTGCTGTGCGTGATAGTGATGGATCGATGGTGGAAATGAAACATCGATAACAATTGCGATAGCATAGGGAACTATCGATAGTTTCAATAGTTTCTATACTTCTAACATTTTTAACTTCTTTGGAAAGTACATTGTACACCTTTTTTCCACCCAGATTTGATTTCATGGTCACAATATAGGTAAAAAAGAAACTAAAAACAATCCACCTACTGCATCTAGCATTTTTAGCATCTTGATTCTTGAACCACTGTATACCTGCCAACTCTCACGCCTTAGGCGTGAGTCTCACGCCTGCGGGTTGAAAACCTTTGATCTCACGCCGGCTCATGCTTGCGGGTCAATTTCTCACGCCTGATTGAAAAATGTGAGCTGTTGCTGTCTTGCTTGACACTATTTCTAAAAATATGTTAACTCAGACCCATGTAAGGAACGAAAACCATGTGTAAAATGAATAAATTAATGACAATACCATCCTTGCAATCTCTGATTTTTGAAGTGAAAAGCACTGGGAGCGAGCTCGCGTTTATACTTCGAACGTCTTCGGAAGACTTCGGACTTCTTCGGGAATCTTTGGAAATGATCGTGTCGTCTTCAAAAATCCCAGCACTCCCAGCCGATAAAAATCTCACGCCTATGTCTCGGAAAAAGTTGGCAGGTATACCACTGATCAATAGGGTTCGGCCATCCATTGTGTTCCTCAGTACCTGTATTGACTACTACTTCTTAGATATTTCTTAAAGTGTAAGGCATTAGGTAAATACAGACATTCCTGAAAACTATCGCAATACTATTGGCAATAGTACCTGCACAATCACGATAACATCGCAATATCCATGTGACAATATAATTGCAATAGTTAAAATGTCCTCAATAGTCACCCTTACACTGTGATAGAGTCCATGTACACTGTAAGTACGACACATCTAGAAAATGAGAATTACAAATTATGTAAGGGATTTTCAGCATGATTGCAAGGTACGTTGTGCCCAAAGAAACACTTCAAGAGTTATCAATGAACATTCATTGAACTTTGACTACATTGTACCTTTTAATTTTCAGTAGTAATATTGTCAAGCTCTCTTTTTCTTCTTTCATACCAGGGTGATTGGTACAAAACGAAAGAAATCATTTTGAAGGGTCAGGACTGGATCATTAAAGAAATCACAAAGTCTGGTTTGCGAGGACGTGGTGGAGCAGGTTTTGGCACTGGTTTAATATTATGTGTACTTAGCATTTGACACTGTTGATTAAACTTAATTCAATCATTCTGTTACATGTAATTCTTTCAGGATTCCCAACTGGCATGAAGTGGGGATTCATGAACAAGCCAGGAGATGGAAGGTACACTGTACAAAGCACACACAGACAGTATGATTCTTGACTTCTATCCTTCTATGATCTTCTGACAAAGAAAACCCTTTGCTTTGAATGTATATCTGTCTACCTGTGCGAGCCAAGTGACCCATCAGACTAGAAGCACATGTATCTACATGTACTCCTCCCTGGATGGGATACTAGTTCTTTGCAGGGCTACCCCCAACATTTAAATTCACCTGTACCTACATGTACTTACAGTATACATGTGGGTGGAGAGAGACACTGTGAGAGTCAAGTGTCTTACCCTAGAACACAACACAGTGTCCCTAACCAGGGCTGGACTGCTCCATCCAGCTTCCTAATAGTACTAACAGTATTTCTAAAACCTGGAAAAATGTGGTCGCGGGACAGTTTATACTTAACGTACTTACTGCTTGAGTGTAAGATTATCTGACATGTTTATTATCTGCAGTAAGTTGATTATCAAGACATCATGTAGATCTATATTTTCTAGTCTGATCAATGTAGCTTCAGGGTATTGAGACTGAGTGTAATTTTTGTACATGATGTAGTATTGGTAACTGTGTTAAGGAGACTGTTAAACGTATAAGTGTTTGTTGCTCATGAATTCAATTATTTTGCTTTACAGACCTAAATACCTTGTTGTGAATGCAGACGAGGGTGAACCAGGGACTTGTAAAGACAGAGAGATTATGAGGAATGATCCACACAAGCTGATTGAGGGTTGTCTTGTAGCTGGAGCAGGCATGGGGGCTAGAGCTGGTAAGAGAGCTGGATGTGTTTGTTGTAAAGAATTTGCCGTGGCTTATCCCACAAAGAGACTCTTTGTCAACTGCTTCCATTTGAAGTGTCAGATTTTGTGGGGTTAGGGAAACTGGCGACCTTGTACAAAAATCCTCTTAGCAAGACAAGAACCAGCAACAAAACTCAACCCACTTATGATGCTGGATCCAGGATTTGAACCTGGACCTGTTTGGTGAGAGGGAAGTGCTCTTGCCACTGCACCATCCTGCTCCTCATACATTGTTTATTGTGTGTCCATTTGGAAAAAATTTATTGATTCATGAATGTTTTTCTTCACAGCATACATATACATTCGAGGAGAATTCTACAATGAAGCTTCTAACATGCAGGTGGCAATCAATGAAGCATATAAAGAGGGCCTTATTGGTCGTAATGCTTGTGGCAGTGGGTATGATTTTGATGTTTACATGCACAGAGGAGCTGGAGCATACATATGCGGAGAAGAAACGGTATGCATTTATTATAAAGGCTATTTTTGCTCTGTGTCTTCACCTTCTCATCCATACAAATGAGTACAGTACAAACATGGTTTATTTTAATCTAAAAGCGAGCATGTTTCTCGTGTAGAGACTTCAGAAACATAGTCCTATCATATTAGTGTCATCTGATGTGTAAAGATAATTTTGAATACCCTAGTGCAAAGGAATTAATTAATCATGGCATTTCTGTACACAGTACATTCAGGACTTGAGGTTAACTTCTCAGTCCACTCGCAAAGCTTGGCTTGTAAAATTTTTTCCACTAGCAAACTGGTGAGACCACTAGCAAATTTTTCCAATTGTTTTGGGAGACATTGGATGATTCTAACTCGCAAACGTTTGCTAGTGGATATTTTTCTGACTCGCAGCTTGTCAAAATAACTTGCATTTTGCGAGTGTTAATTTCAAGCCCTGAGTACATTTGTTGCAATCTTGTTGTTCTATGGAAACGGTACACCACCACAGTGTGTCAACAAATCCTTGCTAACCATAAAGCAAAGTAATCAAATCAACAGGAGAATAGTGGACTTTGTCATTATGTTAGATCTTTGCATGTACAATACCTACATTGTACAAAACCTTGGTTTTGTAGATAAAAATGCCTATTTTAGCAATAGACAGGAGTTGAAAGTCGGCTAATAACATCATTCAAAGGAAGGTGCCAAATGTACTCACATACATGTAATCATTGATTATTGCTAGTAACTAACATCTCTGAGAGAGATGTCAAATAAGACTGGATTGAAATATGCCTTTGTGTGTCCTTTTTTGGCAAATGGAAAATAATAATTAGTCATGGCTGATCATAATTATGTAGTGAGAATTGTATCTTGCTTTTATTCCTCTCATTAAGGCACTGATTGAGAGTTTGGAAGGAAAGCAAGGCAAACCACGCCTGAAGCCTCCATTTCCAGCAGATGTGGGTAAGACTTCTGGACTATTGTAAAAGGAACAGTAGTTGAGTTGGCAGTGTTTCAACTTAGTGCTACTGTAAATGAAAGGTGCAATACAATTTTACCTGTACTTTCTTGGTTTATCAAAACTCTTTGGAAGACTGCTGCACTGGAATAAAAATTTAAGGAACTTGAATTTTTGCAAACACTTATAAAAACCCCTGGATTCTTGAAGAGTGTAGTCAAGTTTTGACTGCAAGGTGATACCTTGAATTGCACTGTCCTAGAATAGTTTGTCAATGTCCTGAACATGTATGTGTAGCTTTGATAGGTTACTGATAATGTCCTTCTTTCCTAGGAGTGTTTGGCTGCCCCACCACTGTGGCCAATGTAGAAACTGTTGCTGTTGCACCGGTTTGTGCCATTTATATTTTGCTCATATTATTATAATTATTATTTTTCCTATATGCTTCTTCTCTATTTGTAGCTGGAATTACCTTTCAGTGCAAATTTTATGATTTCAGTAAATTTTTATGGTAACATTTCAGGCCATCTGTAGGAGAGGAGGAGATTGGTTTTCTTCATTTGGTCGACCAAGAAACACTGGGACAAAGGTAAATCAATGAAAAATGCCAATAGTCATGAGAACAAAATATTCTGAGTTACTGTTTGTCAACTGAGATGGCACACACAATAGAATCTTGATTTAGTGACCCTCAAACTGGACTGAATTAACTTGATCCAAAACATCTGTTCCCTCCCCTCAGTCAGCGCCGTAGGTTCACCCCTGATTTCTTGAACTACATGGTTTTTGAAACCGATTTTCATTTTTCTTGCATGCTCAAATATTAAAGATTCCACAAGGTAACTACAGTGTAGGTTCAGTTGTATCATATTCCCTACTGCTACATGGAATACAGTAGTCAAGGAAAGAAATGATCAGTCGTTTAAAGTACCTGTAATCATTGGTTTTGTTGTTGCTCTAGTTAGTACATATTTTTGCATGTACATGTATGTTGTGGAAAGCAACTCAACATATAGAGTACAGTGTAAACTACAGTACTTCTACCCTCTGTGCAAGCTTGGATTTTTGAAGTGCAAAAACAAAGTATATGTGTATCTTATAGCAAGAAACGTGAACTGAGTTCTAGAATAAACCAAATGTTTATTATTTTATCTTTCCAGCTTTTCAACATATCAGGCCATGTGAATCATCCATGTACAGTCGAGGAAGAGATGTCTGTTCCATTAAAACTTCTGATTGAAAAGCATGCTGGAGGAGTTCTTGGTAAGTACATGTACAGTCGTGTATCTATAAGGAGAAAAAAAATGTGTACATGTACATGTATGTACACAATGAAAAATATGATGTAGTTACTTGTAAGCATAAAGTGTTATTGATATAAGTGTATCCTTGCACCCTCAGGATAGCTTGAACCATTGTTAAAAGTAATTAACCCGCTGCCTCGCTAAATGGAAGGTGGGTGCCTGGGATATCCAAGGGCTTCCACTGTGGCCAGCCAGCCCCTAGATAGACTACCGCTCCCATGGCTGGCAAATCCCCGCAACCCAGCCATGAGCCCCCATTCCAGGCACCCGTCAACACTGATAGAATCAGTGGAAGGAAAGAAAAGAGGGAGGGGGGGAGGGGGAACGCAGGCAAACCGTTGCTAACAAGCTAGCAGCGTGAGCTGCTCCAAGACAACCGCTAAAATTGCTAAAACAGCCCGAGAAAACGAGCAACACGAGCTGCTCACACTCTGCTAACGAAAATACTAACACGCACTGAAATGAAGCTGGAACCAACCATGTGAGCCTGCACTTGAACACGCGACCGCTGACCAGGAGGTTGCACGCTTAGCTCGTGGCGGTTAACTTTGTTAAATATAATTTAACTAAATTTAACCCGCTGCCTCGCTAAATGGAAGGTGGGTGCCTGGGATATCCAAGGGCTTCCACTGTGGCCAGCCAGCCCCTAGATAGACTACCGCTCCCATGGCTGGCAAATCCCCGCAACCCAGCCATGAGCCCCCATTCCATGCCGAAGGGACTCTTCGACCTAGCCGCAGGCCTAGGTCGGAGAGAAGGAAGGGCTCATGGCTGGGGGAAGCCATGGCCCTGAACTCGCCAAGGTCCCGAGGCACCCTAAGCCCCCCAAAAAAAGGGGAGGGGAAAGATAAATAAAACACAAAAATACCTAAGACAGTTGGCTTGCCACACCTATGATGGTATCAACTGGCGTACGAATGTAGAGCTGGTAAGCATTGCTGGACCATCGGCCAAGGGTTTTGATAAGGTGATCTGGGATTCCCCGAGTAGCTGCTGAGGTGGCCGCACCAATGCGGAAGCTGTGACCTGAAAAACAGCCCGGAACTCCGGCAGAGGAAAAAATGGACCGAATGGAGCAGGCCAACCACTGGCGGCTTAGAGGTGTGCCATCTGCGAGACGAAAAAGAGGGCCTGGAGCGGGGCCACGAAGGTGCAAATATTGGACTAAAGCACGTACGGGGCATAGGTCTTGCCCACCAGTACCGATGTAGACGAAGCAGCCTTGGCGAAAGGGGTCTGTCTTGGAGCATTTTATGAGGATCCTGAAGCTCTTAGGATTAGACAACGAGTCAGCTTGGATGTCGTTGACTGAGAGATGAATGGCTGGATCAAATGGGGCGTTGACGGTAAACTCACCAGCTCGAAGGAAACCGAAGAACCCGATACAACAAGCGGCCCATAGCATTGTATGGTTGTGGGAGGAGAAATCTAGTGAACGATGAATGACGCGCATCAAATCACTTGTGATGGGTTGACGCTTCGGTTGGTTTGATCCTTGATGGCGCTTGATGCCACGCAGAACGCGTCGCAGCTGGAGACAGCCCACGAGAGGGTCAGGCAGACCTTCATCAACGTGAAGAGATCTAACTGCTGACAGGTAAACCTTAATTGAAGAGTGGTGGAGAGTATCTGCGAGATGAGCGCAGAAACGTATGAGCGTTTCTTCACTGGCAGGAAGCACAGATCCAGATGGATGGAGGCGATTATCCTGAATGCAGAAGGTGATGAAACGACGCTGAGCTGATGAATAGCAATTCCGTGTCGATGGAGCAAGGCCATGAGTTAGGTAGAATTGACACTTGTCTGTCAGACAAGATCCAAGTCCAAGAGGAGCTGCCGAGGGATCTGGGTCTGATGGAGTGCTGCGTGAGGGGCCAACTGACGGAAACGCTGAAACTGAAAACGAGAAAGCGCATCAGCGATGGGGTTACACTTTCCCCTGACTGAGGAGGCTGTGAAGGAGAAGGAGTGATGTGCCGCTAGAAGACAGAGGTAACGAACCAAAACCATTATGCCGGGGGCCCTCGAGGTGCCTGACCGCAGGATTGCCACCACTGAGCTGTTGTCGGATCTGAAGTTAACCCTCTTAGATGTCCATAGAGGACCCCATACGTAAGCTGCAACCACAATAGGAAAAAGTTCCTTGTACTCAATGGACTGGGAGACCTGCGAGGCCAGCCAGGAGCCTGAGAACCACTGGCGTTGGAACAAGGCCCCATAGCCTAGAGCCCCTGAAGCATCTGAAGAGACCTCAAAATCCGGCAAGGGGGCCCACTGGGGATACTGAAGAAAACTGCAGCCGTTCCAAGAGCGAAAGAGTTCTCGCCACCAAGTGAGGTCGAGAAAGAACTCCCGGTTGAGGCGAATTGGATGATCCTCACGACGGAAAGCACACAAAAGGTTAATCATGCGGCGTAAGAAGGAGCGACCTTGAGGAACCACCTTGCAGGCGTGCTGGAGATGACCAATTAGCGACTCGAGGTCCTTCCGTTTACATGAACGCTTGTGAGACCATTGTTCTAACAGAGCAGTTGTATTGTCAAACTTGTCTTTCGGAAGACGAGCCTGTAGGAGTACGGAATCTAGTTCAATCCCCAGGACAGTCATACACGTACAAGGGCCTTCGAATTTTTCTGGGTGGAGGGGGATGCCAAGCTGAGAAAAACAATGGATGGAGTTATCCAGATTGCGTTGACAAGCAAGAGAGCCAGGTGGGCCAAGGGTATGAAAGTCATCTAAATAGTGCATCAGGAAGGAAACGTTGTAATTCTGTTTTGCGATCCATTCAACCAGGTCAGCAATACAAGTGAAAATGTAAGGAGCGGACCTGACGCCAAAAGGAAGGACCATGTCCACGTAATAAGCCCCTTGCCATTTCATGCCCAATAGTGGGCGATCCTCTGGGTGGATTGGTACAATGCGGTAAGCGCTCTGAACATCGAATTTAGCCATCAGGGTGCCCCGACCCAGCTGCATAATGCCTGCCATGATGTCGTCCACCTTCATGTACTGGAGGGAGTAATCCTCGCTGGCAATTCCATCATTGACGCTGTGACCCGATGGGCTGGACAAGTCCAGGATAAGGCGCCATTTACCTGGCTGATTGTGTTTGGGGATGGCACCAAAGCGACTGACATGAAGACTCTGGAAAGGGGGCCGAAGAAAGGGGCCTGCCACCCTGCCCAATTGTACTTCGGTATGGAGGTAATTATCTATGACCTGGGGGTTCGCGACAGCTGAAGCCATGTTTCCTGAAGCTGACTTAAGGGAAATCTTGTGGTTGAAGCCGAGGTGAAAACCATGACGTAGACCCTGGATGACATAGGCGGCTTTGTCTGGGTGTGGATAGTTGCGAAGTTCGTACTGCAGTCTGTCCACCACAATGGGGGAAAGCTGTGACACTGGTTTTAAGGGGCATGCTGCTGGGAGAGTGGAGGTGGTGTCCTCAGAAGACGATGAGACAGGTTGAAGGCCAGCGTGTTGAGAAACTGGAGCTGGAGAAGAATGCCACTGTAAAGGGCAAATGTTAATCGACGGCGACGAATCAAAGCTATGTACAGGATTGGCTGGGCTCTGAGGGTCTGCGGTACCATGATGAGAAACTAGAACACAGGTAGAATGCAACTGTGATGGACCAACATAAATCAACGAAGAAGAATCAAAGCTTTGTACAGGATTGGCCAGGCTGGGGGAGTCTGTGGTAGCGTGTAAAGAAACTGGAACTTGAGGAGAACGCAACTGTAACGGGCGAACATTGATCCACGGAGACAGAACAGGGCTATTTACAAGATGAGCTGTGCTCAGAGAGTCAGCGGTAGCGGCGGCCCCCCTTTTGCCGGTTGGGGGAGCGGGACCGAGCTCTGCGTGGGGGGCGGTGTGGGCAGTGGGTACTTCGATGGTCTCCATCGCACGATTCGCAGGCATGACGAAACCGGCAACGGCCAAAGGGCCAGCTACAACGCCCATCATTCCATGAGTGGCAGTATTGTGTGGCGCTTGAGTTGCCAGTGGCAGCAGGTGCCCCGGAAGACGGTGAAGCTAGCAATGGCGCAGGATCCGGTAGAGATGTTGAAGCGGAGGGAGATCTTGTGTGGAAATTGTAAAGATCAGCATTCATGCGAGACCAATCCGTGGAACCTGAGGCCGCTGCTTCCTTCCTGTACGCTATGTCGTAATTGAGCCAAGACCTGTCACGGAAACGCTTAGCAGTTTGGATGATCAGCAACTTGTATTTATGAAGGTCAAGCCAGCGGGAAGGAAACGAGTTGCAAAGCACCAAGCAAAAAATTGAGAAAGCCTCTACCCAGGTAACAATGTCCGTTATTTCCACAACGCGCTTCTTCTTCTCCACTAATAACTTTCCCTCCAAGTAAGCCTGCGGTTGCGTGTCCTGGGCTTTGATGTTGTCTGACAAAAGGTCAGCCAGTTCGATAAACTGTCCTCCTGTGATTTTTACCACCAACTTATGAGGGATGGGAGAATACCCCGGGCCAACAGGAAAATCCGATCCGAGAGTGGGCGGCGTCGAAGAAAACGTTGTGGCGCCAAGAGAGCCCCCCAACGATAATGGCGGGAAAGTGGAAGATGTGACGGGGGATAGCGAGGACACCACGGCAGGTGAACTTAGGGTGCTGTATGTAGGAATAAACGAAGGAACTACTTGTCCAAACGTACCTGACTGAGGAAGAGACTGGCCCGGAACAGTGGCGGGCGGAACAACGGCGGGCGAAGCTGGAGGCGCCAATGGAACCGAACTGGAGGACGTGTTTTGCACCGCGTGCTCCCGAAGAGATGACAGCAGCGCCGGTAAGGAGTCGGCCAAAGCCTGTGAAATCGCCAGAGAAAGGGCATTGTTATCCGGCAAACTGACACTCTGGGACGAAGCCGAGGTGACGATCGAGGTGGAAGCCGACGTTGTAGAAGTCGAGCTGTCGTTGGAGCTGGACGGCGAAGCAGTTGACGGGGTAACGGTCGATAAGCTGTTGTTTGTTGTCCGCATCGTACGCTTTGCCAAGACAAACGCAGAAACAACGAGCAACGCGAGCTGCTCACACACTAACACACGCTGACAACGGAGTTGAAACGGGGCAAACTGTTGCTGACAAGCCAGCAGCGTGAGCTGCTCCCAGACAACTGCTGACACAACGAGCAACGCGAGCTGCTCACACACCGCTAACACAACGAGCAACACGAGCTGCTCACACACCGCTACCACACGCTGAAACGAAGCTGGAACGCAGGCAAACCGTTGCTAACAAGCTAGCAGCGTGAGCTGCTCCAAGACAACCGCTAAAATTGCTAAAACAGCCCGAGAAAACGAGCAACACGAGCTGCTCACACTCTGCTAACGAAAATACTAACACGCACTGAAATGAAGCTGGAACCAACCATGTGAGCCTGCACTTGAACACGCGACCGCTGACCAGGAGGTTGCACGCTTAGCTCGTGGCGGTTAACTTTGTTAAATATAATTTAACTAAATTAAAATATTGTACATGTAGCTTTGACATCAGCTGCTGATAATATTGGCCCGATTTATACTAGAGACGGATCATCCATCTAAGACGAGCTTGGGCAAAGAACATTAGCTCGTCTGATAATCCGTCTGTGTATAAATGCGTGCAGGCAGACGGATCATCCATCAAGATGAGCTATCGCGATAGTCCTGTCTTGTCAGACGAATCATCGTGGATAACTCGTCAACACGGATGATCCTTCGCTGTGTATAAACACGGGAAGAAGACAGACTATCCATGAAAACTACACCTCGTTACAAGAAGCCAGCGGAAGAAGACTTGTCCAGTATACAACAGGACAAGTCACACGACTCACCGATAGTTCATCTCGTAGTCCTTCCCGTATTTATACTAGACGGATGATCCTTCTCGAAGGATGATCCGTATGGACAGATGATCCGTCTACAGTATAAATTGGGCCATTATTGCACTAGTTCATAGCACCAGTAACCTTTGCTTTACAGGGTTTTGGTTACTGGCAAGAGTTACACACCTTTAATGAGTTACAGTTGAGTAACTGTGTGTGATTTTACACGCAATATCAAACGTCTACTTCGTGAAATATCACGTGACTGTACAATGTGCACAATCATGTGCATTTTGGTGTGTTTGAGTGTAACAGTAAGGTGTGTGGATACTGCGTGGACACTGCGTTTAATGTGTGTGTAGTACATCTGCTTTACATGTATGTGTGTGGAATGTTGCAGTCCCTTTGACCGGCACTGTAAGAGACTTTGTGTGTTCTTTTGTTAGGTGGCTGGGACAATCTTTTGGCTGTTATTCCTGGTGGTTCATCAACTCCACTTATTCCCAAAAGGTATGATGTGGGTGTGATTACCTGTACATCAGTTTTGACGAGTTTATACCAAGTCAGGGCTGTCATAAAAGTTTTAATTCACCTATAGCATTGATCCTCGTACCCGTAGCAAACTTGTTACTTCATAGCTGAATTGCATCATCTACAGGCACACGATTAAAATTCACACAATTAATCTGCCTTCAGTTCTAGTTTCCATGTGCTTTTTAGAAAGTTTAATACATTTAATTTTCAAGGGTGTTATAAAGAAGTAAGCATTAAAGAACTGCGTCTTGTTGCTTGTAGTGTTTGTGAAGATGTTTTAATGGACTTTGATGCTCTTGTTGAGGCACAGACTGGTTTGGGAACAGCTGCTGTTATAGTCATGAATAAACAGGTATGTTTTTTTGTGTAATTCACACAGCTAGGAGCCTCAGAGGGATAGTCAAATGCTACTCGAGTCAAATCACAGCAGGTTTTGCTTAGCATATTAGTGTTTTATAACGCCACAGAGCTCTATACACTCCATAACCTTCCTGGAAGCCCCCCCCCCCCCCCCCCCCAATCACTCAACTCTCAGGTTAAATAATGAAATTCTATAATTTCCCACTTTGTTTGTTTTCTGCAGTGTGATCTTATCCTTGCTATTGCCCGGCTTATTGAGTTTTACAAGCACGAGAGCTGTGGTCAGGTGAGTCTGGAGACAGCCACTGAGTGTACAACCAAACAGATAACGTTACGGTAACAGTTGTATATTGAGACGTCTTTTTTTTTTATACATATTTTGGTATTTATGTTAATTTATTATTATTGATGATGATTAAAGAATGATGATATTCCCATCAGCAGTCTGCTTAGAAATGGCTGTTGACCACTGTGGAGAATTCATTCAGTGATCAGGGCTACTTCTGTATCTCATGACTGTTTTTTTTGTTTTGTTTCATCAGTGCACACCCTGCAGGGAAGGATGCAGTTGGATGACGACAATTATGTACAGATTTGGTGAGTTGAGACTGCATGCACGGCAAAAAGCGGAGAAATAGGCTGAGAAAATCAAGACAAAGAAAAAAACAGGGCATCTCTTTACCCTGTGACCGTGAAATCCGATGCAATGTCTTTTGTTTTTATTCCCCAAAACATTGTATATCGCCTAAAATAATTTAGCAGTAAGGAAAACGAATGTTTCAATGTAGATTGATCTATTTGTTCATTTGTTTTTTGTGCCAATTTTTCAGTTGAGGGCAAAGCAACACCCGATGAAATCGACATGCTCTGGGTAAGTGAATTGTTGTTTTTGATGGTATATTCAGTGTCAATTCACTGGCAGTCTTAGCTGAACTGACAGTTAGCCAATATTTTAGCTTCCAATGGAATATCGTGTCTTAATGTCGGCGCACTTATTACTAAAAATACCAAACATCTTTACTGAGAACTTACATAGAGTTTTGCAGTGGAAACATGGCTGCTAACAGTTTCCAGTGTAAATATAGTTTATTCTTTAAAAATGTAGTTTACAGGCATGCGCAATGGGTACTTCTCCTTTGCAGCGTAGAGTACATCCTCATATTTCTAAGCAAATTTCTTATTGCAGAGACTTCAGACCAAGTTACCTCGCCACGCGTATTTTGTGTTGTAATAATAACATTGCTCTTTCTTCCGCGTCCATATCCTAATTGCTGTTCTATTGTGTTGCTTACAACAGGAACTGAGTAAACAGATTGAGGGGCATACCATATGTGCGCTGGGTGATGGTGCAGCCTGGCCAGTACAGGTGAGGTTAATATGCCACACTTTGGCGGAAAAATTCGCCAAGTTTGCTGGTCCAAAACTCTTGCAGTAATATCGGGTTTATAGGGAGTATTATTATATTACAACAGAGCGCGGAAAATGAGTAACGCTGAAACGTTGTCTCTTCTTACGCCTGTCCCATGTAAGCCTTTCTCTATCCTTAGATACAAAGGAGATACTTGTAATACTCCCCGCCGCCTCAGCACCACAGCTTCTTTAGAAACTTACCCCCTTTATTCACAGGGTTGTAGATTGTTTGGGATCTGGTCTATGGAGGAGCAATTTTTTGGGTTTTAACCTTCTGCGCTTGTTTCTTTCTGGTATCTTTCCCAAATCTGTTATTAGTACAGTCAACGCGTATCGCTGGATAACTGAACTGTAAGAATAATGTAAAAGTGATAGAGGAGTGGCAAACACCTTGAGAAACACGGAGATCGCACAAGCTCGTTCCCAGGGTCCTCTCCATTTTTGGAACGAGGCTGGATAGCACAGTTTAAGGTTCCACAGCGATCTTTAGTCGTGTGGAGTAAGTTTGTTGTCAGTTTTCCCTGCGCCGAGGAATCTTCCTTTGGGAACTCCGGTATTTTATTTTATTTCCCCATAAGAACCAACACTACATACTCCAATTTAACGTAAATTGAGTACTCGTAAGAACAGCGAGCCATCTCTTTTCTGACTTTTCCTTTCAAACGTATTTCATATTGTTAAAAATGCTTCAGGTAAACAGATAGCGATTGTTTTTGTTTCTTTTAGGGGTTAATTCGCCATTTCAGACCAATGTTGGAGAGCAGGATGGCAGAGTTCGCTGCCAAACAGCAAGGGAAAAGCTCTACGGCTGCCTAGAGACAGTTAAATTTTGTACAAATCGTAAAAAGAACCATAATTTGTGATCTTTATTTTCCACGAACAGTTGCTCAATTAAATGCGTGGTACATTTTACACTGGTGTCGCAAGAGTGTTACAGTTTTCAAGTTTTTGGGCAACTCTCTAAAAATCAAGTTCCCTTACATCATTTGAAAGCCGTCAAGTCACTGTGTTCTATGTTATTGGTTGACTGGTCCCAGGCTGTTTCATAGCTCAGTTGTAATATGGCGGCCACTTTTGAACGTCAGAGAAGGGCCGGGCTTCAAAACGCAGTCAATCGTTGGCGCTGTTGTAGATAATTCCTTGACCATAACCATTAATTTAACGTTTGAATTTCAAACTTCCTAAGGATAGTTTACCATTAGAAATTATCGTATAGATTCGTTTGGCGCGAAGGGCTTATTTTCTCCCAATGCTAAGTAAACAGAGTGAACTTTGGAAACCAAAATTACCAAAACGTTTTGCGATAGTGATGATACTAATAAACAGGTTTTTGTGATTATGATTTGGTGCTTGTTTCCTTTCTACTTGATATGTATCCTGCCTCGTGTCCAGATCCCCTTACATTTGCTTAGCAGGGAGACACACCTACCAGGCCTTTGTTCTCATAAATCCAGGGTTGAAGAGGAACATTGGGGTCGAGGCAGTAACTGATCTGCAACACCTAATGAAATTTCTAACGCGAGCTGATTGGTGAACTCGAGGTACCGACAATCCTTGCCTTGATAAATCAAGAAACAGTTATTTATCTAAATACGAGGCCGGTGTACGAGAGCTGTCACGACCCTGTTTACAGCTTGCCATGGTAAAATTTTTATTGTTTGCATAAGATAGGATATGAGACGCATGGACTACCGCTAAGAGCCTGCAGTAACACCACACCTCGATCAACATAAACCAGCCATTAAACACAAAATAGATCTATTATATTTCGAACAATTTTAATACACTACTTGTTAACCAAAAAGAAGAAGAATACGCAAAGTTTGGCAGGAGGGGTTACCGTTAGCTAAGGACAAAATATAGTGTCACGAAACAAAGTTTTCCCCTATTTGCCCTTGAATTCGTTTTACAGCCAACCACAAGCGATTTAATCATTGTCCTTGTTATTACAAAGCAGTAGTTCAGGCCCCGGTTGTTCAAAGGCTGGTTAACACTATCCAGCGGATAAATCGCTATCCAGTGGATAAATGTTGACAAAACAAACCACGCTATCCGCTGGATAGTGATTTATCCGGTGGATAGCGTTATCCATCCTTTGAACAACCCGGGCCTGGCCTAGATATCTTGATTTTGCGAAGACTGACTTCCTTTACCTCCCTGTAAACGATGCCCGGTCTCAACTACATGCAGCTTTACTTTACTTTGCTGTGAAGTACGAAGATGTTGATTCCTTTCCGTGCGAGGAACTTTCGATACAACGTTAAGTCTGCCAGACCTCCAAAGCCTTGCCACCCGAAGAACGCACACAACGAAGTAAACATAGGACATATCCATGTTCACAATAACCAGGAAATGATACGGAACAAAAGTCAAAAACGTTAGCATTGTCGCGAACAGTTCAAGAATGGAAGAGGCTGAAGCATGACCATAAAGCAACTCTGGATCCATGGTTATCGCTGAGAGGAACACTCGCTTGGTTGACCTGGCGAAAGCGTCCGTTATATAAACCAAATCGCACAGGCAAACCATCCAAGAGAAAAACAAACTTGTGTTGTCTGTGTTCATTCTGGAAATCCACAGTCCGGACAAGACAGCATTGGTGACATAAACATTCCACACCTTGCTCATGATCAAGCAAAACGAAGACATATTGAATTGCTCAAGACATGGCGCTTACTGCTTGGATGTTTAGTGCTTTGAGATACTGTCCTTTGAAAAGCAGCGCGCGCACCTTTTCCCATTGATGACGTATGTTCGAGTAACTGTGTTCGCATGCATGTGCATGTTGCACGTGCATGCATGAAGAAGTAGGAGCCCTTCTGGTCTTTTGTATACATGGCGCCCAAATTTGAATAACAATACTTACTAGGGTGTGTCGGATTATGCTCGAAAAATAGAGTATAGCGATACCTATTGTCATTAATGTGGCAACCAGAGGTTTATTGGCTGTCGAAACAAAGGATTCTTTTGTTTGTGGTTGGCAAAATTTATTAAAGGACGTTCGCGCCCAAAACTTCCCACCCACAGATTTTTCAAAAACTTTTGACTGCAGGTATAAAATGATAAGATTAGATTAAAGACGTAAAAAAAAATCGGGGGCCACCGAACTCGTTTTGAAGATAAAGCGTATCAGAGACCATAGCATTTCTAAGATTTTCAGTTACTCGAGGCGATTTCTGGCCGGATTTATTACTATCGGCATATATTTACATTGAAGAATCATATCCAAGTATCTATAGTATAGATCTATAGGCCTATATGCATATATAGGCCTATTTGATAGATCTTTGCTACATATGTAATTAAATCAGCTAGAATTTGCCTTAAAAAATGCAACTTCTAAGTCACGCACACCTGTATCCATGTACTAATTCGACCCTATTTGAAAAGTATATGAGAAATAATTATAACTTCCCACGAACAGATTTTTTTTTTTTAGTATAATGGAAAGAATCAGAAAAGGAAGTGATCTGCTGAAAAAAAAGAGGGGATCACCCAGCATCCAACAAAAATATTCGCACACCAAGTTAACGCAAAGGTGATCAGCTCTATATTTTGTAGAGTTTTTGACTTGGTGCGCGCGCTTGAAATTGACGTGGCAAGCGCGTGCCTAATAGCGTGCGCAGTAGAGATGCGCAGTAGCAATGGGTGCAAACGTCCTTAAATACATTCTCGTCCCCAGAGCCCACGATCCTTCTGGCCTGCGGCAGGAAATCGAGAGCTCTGGGAGCAACCATTTCAGGCATGCGCCATAGCATGAAATAGATGCAGACTGAGACTGCGCAGTGAACCGGATAACCAGAATTCGGTTATTTCCCATTGTTATTTCAAAATGGATACTCCCAGAGCTCTCGTTTTTCGACCGCTGGTCAAGGGGAACGAGGCTCTGGGAACGAGATTGCCTTAAATATTAAAAGACTTGTTTGTAAACAGGGAGTATCGCTATTATGCTTTCGGGCGTCACCCGTGTAACCAGGGTATTATGCTCAAAATGCTCAGCTGAAGGTATAATGCTCCAATTACGCGCACTAAAATGACACTTTCACCTCAACCCCCATAGGCTCCCTACTAATTCTGCCATAATACAAATACAAGCTTGGAAGCCTGGCATAAAGAGGTAACCAGGCCTTCGGTTATACCAAAAATGCATTGGGTACGACTCTAAGGTATCACATTCCTAAAATATTCCCACTTTTATCAACTTTGTACATTCTTGAGTTGCTGGCAAAATTTGCATACTCTTCTCACAGTTTTCAGAAACAACAGCGCATTATGCTTCAAAAATGTTAGTATTATGCCAGCATTATGCCTGATGCTCCAGATATAGTATTACAATCAAAATTATGCCGGCATAATTCGACACTGATACTTACACATCTAAAGCCTCGTATTCATGTGAAAAATCCTTTGTCAGGAAACATGAGCACGAGGCTAAGGATGTACATTCAGATTTAGGCGTCGTTTATGCACAGGATTATCATGTTTTCACAGAACGTAAGAATGGTACGGTATTTCAAAATTCACATTTTTGGAGACAATTATTTGTCATCGGATTCTGAAGCAAAACTTGTATTTCCAATCTTTTAAAAATGGTTTGACTGGAAAATAGTTCACTTGTACATTGAATACACTTTACCCAGTCTAAAGTCAGGCATTGGAATTCATTTGGCGAGTAGCACGGAGAGATAACGACTGCGAATTGGGAATAAAAAGTGGCTTCGTGGAACCGCACCAGAAACACAATACCTGACAAATATAGCCGAAACATAAGACAATGCACGCTTGACAAAATTTCATTGTTGTCTGATCACTGTACTCTGCAATGAGTGAAACGAAAACAAACAATTTCTAAGTTAGCACAAGTAAGAAAACACCAGTCGCATAAGCGGGGAATCTAGTTTATGAGTGACAACTCCTCAAGCATCAGCTTCTTATAAAAATACATTCCGTAGCTTAGCCTGCATACCAACAAATCTCCATTAAGGCACACAACTATCTTACAGTGACGTGAAAACTATATTTATTAACAGACACTGGTGCGCGCGGGAAATTCGCACATTTTAAAATGTAATTTGATAAGACTTTATTCATGTATGCGGTGCACCTTACTAACTTTCCTTTTCAAATTTCTGGCGGACAGTTAGTTTGCTGTTGATGACCGGAACAAGCCTTAAGGAGGCTCGAAAGGGTTTTTAGCTGCACGCGCGCGCGCAATCTACACACGCCATAACTAAGATGCACGCGTCAGCTGAATCAGTATTAAAATCAGCACACCGGAAGTTAATGTTGCGTAAAATTGCGCGAACCGGAAATAAAATCTGCGGAAAACATTTGTTTTTAGCTCGAAAGTTCGCTCGGTGACCTATCTTGATTTTTTGCATACAGGCACCATTCGCGATGGCACTTCAGGTATAAAAGTTTCGGGGAAAACTATCTAGTGGAATTTTCTGTAAGCCATAAAACGCGTTTTCTTTAAATATATTTAATTCTACTAGATAAAATTTTTCCATACTGTCTGAAAAGTTAAAGAATTTAGGGAACTTTCCAACAAAGAAATAAAAATGGTAGGTCACCGAATTAGTTTCTCAGATAATTTACAAAAACTGAAATTTAGAGGACGCTTTTGTGGACCTCGTGCGTTGCCATGGTAACTGATATGACGTCACAAGTACCCTTAAAGTATAGCCCAACAATAGAGTTACAAGGAGACATATAGTTTGCCCACACCATTAAACATCTTTCTTTGTAATCTTCCATCGTTTCACAAACAATATAGCAAAGAAAAACCCTTTCGAGCCTCCTTAAAGACCTTAAACGGTCTACTTCGCTTCACATTGATTACCGATCTTTTACGGATTTATAAGACAAACGAATCTAATTAGGGAGCTTAACCAAACCACGACGACGACAACGACGACGACGAGAACGTCACGAAACAAAAGGTTTAATGCCCGGGGGGGTACTCGATATATCCCTGGGTGGGGAGGTGCGGCCCGGCCCCTCATACCCTGACCCTGTTTAGACAAATATCGCTGATTTTCCTACCCTGTTTAAGACAGAATTCCGATTTTTGATACCCTGTTTAAGACATAGAATAAAAGTTGTGTGGCGTTCTTGTTGTGTAATCAATGGAAATTTAATGTGCCTGGTATCAATGCCAAAGTCAACGGAAGTCAATATTAATTTACGAGAGCTTCTAATAATTTTGCTGTTTATCGTCCAAGAAAAAATATCCCATTTAAGACAAAAGTTGATAAATCGATACCCCGATTAAGACAAAAAATGATAAATTCGATACCCTGTTTAAGACAAATGTCCCGAAAAACATACCTTGGCTGGTCGCACGTCCCCATTAAGCCCTTATAAGGGAGTACCCCCCCCGGGGTTTAATGAGCAAAACAACAGCTGTGCTCGTGCATAAAAGCCAAAGCCGGACTCGTAAACTCCCAAAACCTCAAATCAGGAGAAGTAGTGAACGGAATAAAAGGGATCAAGATAACAAACGTGCTAACCATGAGCCTTCGCACACCCAATTCTTTGTTCTGTGCCGGCAAAACTACATTTTACACTGAAACGACTACATTGCACGTATATAAAAGAAAACTTCAATATTACTCAGAGAACTGAGTAATGCCACCTTTTACAGAGAAATACGAGGGCTTCGCACTTCACGCGGTATAAATATTTCCATGCACACTCAGTGTTTATATGGGTATTCACTGTCCTGTTCTGTCTTTGAGTCTGCTAGCATAATAAAATCTTTGCTTTCCTGCATCTAGCTTTGCGCTTCAAATTCATTTTGCATCCAACTAAAGCAATCCAGTAACTGCTGTTCAAGAACGCTTAAAACACTATAGCTTTCTTGTGGGGTTTTGTCTCTTGCGGATTGCTTTCCAGAAGATCGACTCTTTTCATCTGCCTGTGAACAATGCCCGGTCTTAGCTTTCATGGTGTGTTCCTTTTTCTGCTCTGAAATTAGATGATGTCCATTCTTCGCCATGAACGAAAATGTTGATACAACATGAATTCTGCCAGACCTCCACAGTTTTGCCAGCCGAAGCATACACAACACGAAATAAACACAGAACAGGTCTGCTTCCAAAATAACCAACACATGATACGGTACAAAGGTCAAGGACGTCAGAGCAGTCACGAGAAGTTCTAAGTTCGAAATGGGAGATCTATAATTAAAAAGAAGCGTTAAATCCATAGTTAAAACCGAGTGGAACACTCGCTTGGTTGACCTGGCGAAAGCGTCCGTTATATAAACCAAATCGCACAGGCAGACCATCCAAGAGAAAAACAAACTTGTGTTGTCTGTGTTCATTCTGGAAATCCACAATCCGGACAAGACAACATTGGTGACATAAACATCCCACACCTTGCCCACGATCACGGAAAATGAGGGCAAAGTGATTTCTTCAGGACACACCACTAATTGCTTTGGTAATTTGCCTTTTAAGGTTGACGAAAAGGAGAGACGAGAAAAGTCTTGTGGAATCATTGAGCGATCTTTTTCCATTGATGGCCTTTGTAGTTTGCTTGAAAAACTGTTCACGTTCGGTTGCATACCCGAATATTAAATACTGTGAGTTGAAACTCATATCACGCAACATGCCATACGAACGCCACTGACTAAAACTGCACTCGCGAACGGTGGACTATGGACGACACGATGCCGTATGTCACAAGACAGTCGAGCTGCTTCCGCGGGCAACTCCCAAAGGTGTATTTTCAATTGTAAACACACCGTTTTGTTCCTATAAGAATATTATTTTTCCGGTCCAAGCTGAATCTTTTAATAATTCTACCAATTTTAAGCTGAAAATATTCAGTGGGAATATATTCTTAAATTATAACGCATTCCGTATGACATTTCCTTTCTAGAATGTGCTGTGCTTCTTGCCAAAATGTTAGCATCGAACACACGGCTCGCACTGTTTTGCTGTATTTTGGCTAGTTGTGCCTGCTTAGAGAAAGGAAAAATTTTATAGCGTTTAGCTAATTTAAACACATATTATATTTACAAATTCTCCACACTTAAAACTACATTCTTTTCCAAATTCCAGCCGTGGGTTTATGCTTAAAATGTTTCGGGTAAAAATTTCGCAGATTTCAGCTTGATATAAAACATATTCTTGTAAAAAGAAAAGAGTGAGTCGAACTTAGCCGTTTTTGGGAGGTCTGTGAAAGTAATTAAGCCGTTTATGGATGGTGTCACTTCTTCTGCGTACGTAAGGTAGTTTCAGTTTAGGATTTGTTACCTGTCAAACACAAACGACACAGGGTCATTATTTCACGACTGATTTCAAGCCGTATTAATATGTTTTATACCACTTGCGTTTCTGTCTTGTAAAAAGTTCTCTACATTGGGAACAAGCCGTTCGATAGGCGCCTGCGATCAGGCACAACTTTTTGTTAGCCGAAAAAAAACCGCGTGATCGCAGGTTAGCCGTTCGTAAGTCACACATGCCTAGCTGCTCACAGCCAATCAGAATAGCGCGATCGTTTAAAATTGTCTCTAGACCAGTCAGATGTGTCGCTTATCAGAGAATGAAACTGCACGTTGTTTTATGTACTGTAAACCTTTGGTTCTTGGGATATAACGTGATCAGGTCATCAACCTCGTCTGCTTCCCGCATCACGCGACTGAGCTCAAGATGTTTACAAGTAACGTCTGGAATTTAATTTGTCAGGACCGTTATCATCGTCCGAGCTTGATCATGACACAGCAATTAAAACAAGTAACTTTACACTTCGACAACTGAAATTTAGGTTAAATTTAGATTAACACCGAGCGGAAACTCTATACGAAACCTGTCTCTACCTATCATCTTGTTTAGGTCATTCAAGGGCAGAACAGGCTAATAATTTAAGAGAATCAACAGGGACTTTACTTGTTAAAAGCCCTTAAGTGCTTCTTTGGTTTCCCTTAATTGAGTTTGAGAAAATCGGGATTAAAACTTCTAGAAAAAAAAACACAGTTTCTCTTCATTCTGATAAGACATCTTACGAGTTGACTGCGGAATGTGGTTGCCATTCCTCCTCGCTGGAATTGAACTAAAAACCATCCGTTTCTACCTCAAAGCTTGTTCAAGCGAAAATAAATTTTTCCTCAAGTAGCATCATAGTTAATAGTTCAGTGTATATTTTTGTTCTCTTTTTTGGCCTTGACCCTGCACAAAACACAATAGTTGTTTACTCCGTACTGAGGAACTAACCGATAGAAACGTGTTGGTTACGTAATTCATGCATAGTGTATGAGTGTAAAACAAAAGATTGTGCACAGTTGTGGACCTTCCAACATAAATCTTGACATCTTTGTTTGCTCCTTTGATGTTTACCGCGCTTCATAACCAGTCCCCTTTATTAACTATGGTAGCATTAAATAGAACGAACATCTCTTGAAACGATGCCTTGACATTAGAACTATATATTTTATAAATATAGTGTTACGTGAAGCCGGGTTTTCATAATTCGGGAAACTACTTCACATTACTGACATAACTAAATCATGCGAAGAGAAAAAAATGACTTGCCCTAGAACTTCATACTTTCGTCTTTGTGTAATTGTAACCTTTGAGATCAGAATAAGATCGTACGTCAACTGTAAAACAGCATTCTGCAGTTTGTACAAAGAGTCAAAACTAAACCACTGAGATTCAAAGGAATCGTACGTGTCTATCGTAAGAGTACCTAATTGAGCAAATCAACCGCTGTCACCATTTCCATCTTCTTTAAATTCCACCAGTCTACTATTTTCCGTGACTAATTTGACCTTTGCACATATAAATCAAAAAATCCTAAAAAAAAATGACCGGCAGTTTGACAGATATATCATTTCTTTTGAGCATTATTATCGCATGTCAAAGTAACTGCTTCTTCTGAGTAAAAAAAGGTTTTAAAAGCGGTTAAAAACTGATGACCTCTATGGGCGTGAAATGTAACATTTAAGAAAGCTTCGGTCTTTGTTCTTTGAATAACTTCTAGTTCCCATGCTCCTGACGTGTTTCCATCTTCACTTTTCCGTTTCTAAAGGCTATCCAGATTCTTTTCTTTATAGATTGACAGACCGACTCGAGATGAACATGAATTCGGCCAGCTCTCAGAAGTCGTGCTACCCGAAGCGAACATAAAAGCAAATACACACCAGAAACATCTAGACCAAGGACAACCAATATATGGTACGGTATGCAGCTTAGAATCATGGGAAAATATGCCTGGAGGTCATGGGAACAAGCGGCAAAAAAGCCCTTCACAAGAACATTTGAAAGTCGTGTTTTCTTGCTTGTCCTTGCTAGAGCATCTGTGCTATAAACCAAATCACACAAGCAGACCAGCCAAGCGAAAAGAATGCTAGAGTTGAAAGTGTTGATCTCAGACAAAAACCATCCAGTCAAAATCGACTGAACTACAAACAGGTCCCATTGCTTAGATCGTCCACTCGCCATCACAGCTGAAAAGAAACTTAACGTAAAAACGTCTATCGGAAGACATTTCCGAACCGAGAGTTGTCGTATAAACTTTTTTATTACAGCACACACGTATACTTATTCAGTAACTGCTATTTAATCTCTTTGTTTGTTGCTGTTTTCCAATTCTTTGATTTGTATCATTGTGCTCTTGACCAATGCGTGGACAAGAAATGGATTTGGTTCTTGTAAATGTGCAAAGTTCAGAGCTGTTTGTCACGAATGCCTTCCTTGTTTTCCTTGTTTCCTTGTGCACGTTTTTTTTAATAGTTCTTTTGTCGGTTCCCGCCAAATTACGACATATCGGCGCCATCAGCTACAAGTCCAATCCTTCAGTCTGGCAGTAGAGTTTCACTCTTAAATATTACCTCCCTCTCTGATCACTTACTCCCAGGAAAGAAGATGGCTTTAATTTGTCTGTGAAAACTACAGCGATCAGAGGAAAAGACTGAAGTTCAGGTTAACTCAATCTCACGCCACTGAATGTTACCGCCATGTGGCCAAAAAAAAAACATGTAAACGTCCTATCAAAACCTGCCTTCCATGCCACGTACTAGAACTGGAGAGAGATTTGCGGCGGCAAACAAGCCCATTCTCAATGCTAAACTCCAAAACAGTTCCCTTTCTTCCAAAAGGAAAGTAAAACCCGAGATTTCGTTGAAAAGTTCAATTCCCTCCTGCCAATTTACGCGTCTAAACAAGCGTTAAAAGAATTCTAGAAAATGTGCGAAACACTGAACACAACAAAAATCGCTTACCACCCACTTCCAGGAGTGCACAATTCAAACGAGATTGCAAATGTTCATTACACGAGTATTTATTAAATTTTGTTGGAAATTAAAATTTCGCGACTAAAGTCAATTGCTTTACAAGAAGGGCGTTTTCAGGGAAATGTCACAAGAAGATTTTTTCGGACTATTGCGAGATAACTATAGAGAATGCAAACATTTACTCATTTGTGAACTGAAGACAAAATATAATTTCACCATAATAAATACAATCATTATACACAAGCATAATTCACTGATTACTGAATATTGATTTTTCAAAATACTGATAAGCCATATTCAATTAGAAAAAAATCCTTATCGCACGGAAAGACGTTTGCCGGCAAACTTTCCATAAATACGTTTAGCGAATTTCCGAGTTGCTTAATTGAGTAATTTCCCATCCGATAAAATCCTTTCCTTTTTCATTTACTGTATAATTTTGAAGAGGGTCGTACAGGGTGTGACGAGTGATTAGCTGATTTTGACTTCTATTTAGGAAATTATTCTTCGTGACCTGAAGGTTTTGCGTGACCCATGAAGAACCACTCTATTCTGCGTGATTTTGAGACGCTAGTCCTCCGAATGCTTAGAGTCGTCGATCGAGAGTGACCTTAGGGTGGGCGATTTGCAATCAAAATTATGGAGCCTTGACATAGTCATTCACGATTTTGCTTTCTTCAAACACCGTTTCTACTGTAAGAACAGGTCAGGATTGCTTATCTTTGTGATTCGGGACAACGAAATTTTCATATCCGTGATCGTTTTCCGTTCGTGAACCTTGTCACTGAGAGACCCGCCCTGTACGACCCACTTTGAGAAGCTGCACATCTGAGGCGGGAAGAACAAGTGTCATATAATTTTGCAACATTTGAAATGTTGCTGATATCTGATAAATACTTTTCCTCCCTTGTCGGAAAACACCAAAGATGTTGCTTGTCGAGCCTTCGTCGTGTTTTTACGAATTCAAATACAATCAACGTTTCAAAAATACGGGTTGTCGTGGCGATCTGTCAGCGAGATCTGTCATTGTATTCCACTACAAAACAACAGAAAAAATAACCATAACAATGCTTTGATCTCGCTATTGTTGATGTACAAAAAAACTGTTCATAAATTCATATGAAAGAAGCGTCCTACGAATGTGACTCACTCTATGATGAACGATTGCGTTTAACCTGCCATTTATAACTACAAGTCGTAAATCGCACAAAGGCTCTTAACTTCTGAAATACTTGACCTTTGGACAGTCAATATGACTACCCACTGTTCATAATGAAGGGAAAAACGCCGAGAATCCGAGCTTTAAACAGGTGAACGGTGACTTGTACTGTTGTGTACAGTATCGGCATGAGCTGCAAATGAAGCTGGCAGCCGTCGCTTCTGGGCTTCCCTAACCACACGCCAAACTTGTGCGAGATTTGCACAGCACCACGATGAAGCAAAACTGGCTAATCCAGAATTTTTACGGAAAAAAAAAACAAAAAAAAAAAAAACATGTCAATTAAAACTGCCAAACCAAGCTCTAATTGAAGAAGGCAAAACAGAAAAAAAAATCTTTATCTAACTCCAAGTCTTGTGTCAATGTCTTTGGCTAAAAGACTATGCATGTGGTTCATAAACGGCGAGCTTTCAACAATTTTCTTCATATGATCTACCCTCTTCGCCTTCCTTATCTTATTCCCGGGTTTACGTGAAGGGCGGCTCCATGTTACACTCTGTGCCAAAAGACCTCCGTTCTTTGCTAGGCTTGTCAATGTCCAGGTAACATGAACGTACAGTCTACCGGACTGTAAAAGCCGTATGACCCGAAGCGAGCACACTAACAGGTAAACACCATAAATATCCAGCTCTAAAATAACCAAAACGTGGTACGGGATAAATGTTACAAACTTGACAACAGTGATAAAGTTTGCTAGAATTGTCCCGGACTGTCCACTGAGAAGAAGCGACGCCCAACTGGAAGAATGTTGAGAGTTTTTACTTGTTCTCGCCAAGGCGTCCATAATGTAAACCAAATCACACAAGAAAATGATCCAAGCGCATATTAAACTTGAATTGTAAGTATTGACTGTCGAGAGCAGCCAGCCAGTCAAAATAGAATTTGTCACATACAAATCCCAGACACGGACAACCATAACAGCAAATGAAGCCATTGCCAGGGTAATTTGGGCGTCTTTGAGCGTTCAAAACTCCAGTAAGAGCTCAACGCTCGCGATTTAACTCGAGAAACAGGATGTCGACAGGCAGTATTGATAATGCCATTCATTGACGGCTTTTTACAACTTCACCTTGAAAATTCAAATATCAACACGTGAGTGGTAAATGGACGGTCAAAGTCCGACCGCCCTGATCATCAGCCCATGAAAGCAATGTCACGTTCTCACCTGCTGTCTGGTTGAGTTGAGAGGTGTGACGTGTCAAGTCATGTCCCGTGACAAACTGCACTGTTGTTTTGAGATATTCAACACATTCACGGTGTAAAACTGTAGAACGGATGAAATAAACCGTTTCTAAATACAATTATCCGTTTCAAGGCGATACGCCGTGCAATATTTTTGGCAACATTTGTCTCCGTGCGCTATTTCCGGTATTTTCCGTGATCAGTTTACCGCAGTTTCGTGTTTGCGCGTAGGTTCCCGGGGGTATGTTGCACGCTTTTGTTTTGAAAACAGCAAACACCGTGGGTTAGGTCTATTTTTGTGTATCGCACAGTTCAGTTCATCCGTTTCACAGCTAGACATTGTACAGTCTAGGCAAAATTTGTACTTCTCTCTTTCCGGTAATTTCCGTCACCCTTTTGTGAACTCGAAGTTCCCTGATCAGTCGTCACACATCACAGTTCAGATTTCCATAAGTCCGACGTCCGAATCCAAATAAATATATACTTCACAGTCAGTTTAATTTGTTGTATCCCTGTATATTTTTACGAGTCTGGCCATATTTTGGCGAGTCCTTATGGCGAGTCAAAATACAAAGGACGAGTTCAATAAAACGAAACGAGATTTATATATAATGCAACGTTTTTCCTTTTCCGAAAACAAAACTTTTCCTGTGTTCTGCACCGGGTGCATTCAGGAGAACAAAGAGGAGTACAAGCAACCGGTTAAGCCAGTTTCGTGCGGTGGTAAAATACTTGTTTGGAGCGTTTTTTGGACTCTTCGCACAAAGAACAGTTGGATCACGAATTGCGAAACCTGACAAGTCAACCGTTGTCTGAAACTTTGGGCTCCTCTAAATATTGTTTAAATAACAGCATAAATTACAGGAAGCCTTCTGCTGAACAGCTTTTTCAACATTTACGGAATCTAAATAAACCATAACAAAACAGGAGACACTTGAAGAAAATAACAAGCTTGAAACGTTGCCAACATCTGTAAAAAACTGTAACACAATATTCAGCTGATGAGCAACAAAACACGGTCTGTTTCGTAATACACGTACTAAAACTTTGGAGTTGTCTATGTTGTGTTTCTTGCTTTTTCGTAGGTGTTGAGTTGATGGGTCATTTCATGATGAGTACATGATATTCAAAATGCCCCTTCCTCTTCCAGCGGTTGGTGTTTTCGTAGTTTCATTTCCTGTTGAATTTATTTTGAAAACAAAGGAAAAAAAAGGAAATTACCAAGAATACTTTATTCCAAAGTAGCAGAAGAAAATTAACCTAGCTAGACCAAAGCGATGGACTGTGTACGTGTTGAAATGTTTCGTCTTTCGCATAAATCCGACCAAATCTTCCGCAATCTTAACCTTTTTTAGCTTGTTATTACATCTGATGTTATCTTCTTAGAAGCTAAATCAAAGGTTCAGTTCGCAGAAAAACGACGCCCAATAGGGGATCATAGGTATCCCAGATCCATACCGTTGGTCGTATTCCTGGGGGGGGGGTACTCCCATATAT
>JAHPZR010001605.1:2500-22408 GCA_019787425.1 Platygyra sinensis
CAAATTTATGCGGTACTGGATAAACCACAATGCAACCGTAAAAAACAAAACAGTACAACCTGTACCCAGACCCGTACCGAAGATTCAACCAGTGTAAGAGCGTAAAACCTCTTCCACAATCTATGTTACGCGGACTCAAAAACCACGGGGACTGGAACGAGACAGTCAAAGTCCACTGGACAGCGTGACCTCCATGAAATTTTGCGGCATCAATAAGGTTTTGTTTTGTTCACGTTCAAAGTTTGATGCCTAATGCTGTTCTCTGTGTTCAAAGTTTGATGCCTAATGCCGTTTTCTGTTTGTAATTTTCTAATGTTGGACAAGCTTGGACAAACGTAAGTTCACACCACTTCGTTGAGCTTTCATTTTCCATTTTTTGATATATTTCAAATCATTGATACGTGATTATTTTTCTTATAGCTTCAGATTGTATACCATTACTATTTCGTAATAAATCCTGAAAATTCCAAGCTTTCCCGTCGTCATTCCCTCGTTCAGCGAACCAATCTACACTTATAACACAAGCTGGGTGTGTCTGTTGGCTTGTGCAGGAGAACTAACTCGTGATACGATCACCTGAAAAAAATTACTCGAACCCAAGCTTACAACCAAGACTACTAGTTCGCCGTAGACACTAAACCACGTGACAGGCACTCGACTCTCGTAGACAAATAAATAAAAATAAATAAATAAATCAGGTGATGGCATAGCATGGCTTTACACTTCGTGTAAGCCACACAAAAAGAGTTGCATGGTTTTCTACATGTAGATGTATTTCTATGCATACATGTGGTTGTGGTCCTATAATATAGTAATGGTGCTCTACTTGCTGGCCCTTGGGTCTGCCAGAACTCTGCCATAAAGCTCAAACAACTGTTCAGAGTCGACTTTGTGTTTGATACATGTCAGCTAGACAGTTAGCACTTATAATTTGTTTAAATATCATTAAACGCCCTTCCCTGTCTCCTTTTGGAAACAGGGTTAGTCATGTGTGGTGCAGTTAATTCTGCACAACAACTTTTCCCAAGCTTGTTTCTTTGTCACCTTTGAGGAATGCCCGAGAACCAATACTCTTGTCTGATCCAACACATGTCCTCTGACATTTAAGTTGTAGTGCTGAGGAGATAGGTGAGGATGTTTTTCACCCTGTCACCAGAAGTCACATGGGCTAACCAAATGCAAGGCATTGTTCCTCCATTTATGTCAGCATGAGAAGTTTGCTTTGTAATCTATTACATGACCAAGAAATTTACTTCCAGTTTCATTGGCTGAGGGCAGGCCAATTTATCATTAATATTTAATTTGCACTGAGGTGCAAATTAATACGCTTGAGTTTTTAACTTTCTCAGTCATATAATAAATGAAGAATCATGTGAAAGCTCAAGCAATTAAAAAGGGTTTACACAGTTCTTGAGATATTTGAAAATCCTGCTAAATGCACATGCATTCATATGATTACCTACACTAATAGCTCTTGAACAGCGACACTGACAAAGAAAAGAGTGGATGTTTGTCCCTCATTGTCACTGCAAGTTACACATTTTGCAGGAAAGCATTTATACCTGATGTCTTACTATACTCAAAGAAGTTTGCCGAGATCCAACTCAAATACTAGAGCTATTTTAAGTGAGTTTAAATCACATGTTCCTTTACCTGTGTTACAACTCCTTTGTTACAGAGACGAACTGAGAGTAGACTACAAAGCAAATGGTGTTTGCGAACCAATATGGCAGCACATTTGAAAGCTTTCAAAATTTATTTTTTAAATCTTGTTTAATTGTTCAAATTAAAACACATTTTACACACGTCCTTTGGGTGATGTGGATTCAAGTGAAATTAATTTATGGGCACTTAAAATAACAGTTCTGTGCACTTAATATTTTATACTCTATGGTTTGACCAGTTCAGTTTACAAACACAGAGTTCCAAGAATAAGAATAATCATTCAATACTCTAGTTAATGCACATTCCTAAAATAACTTTGTACATGTACTTACCTCTTGATGGAACAGAAAAAAGAACAACCAGCAAGAAAATTAAGGGAAAATGTAGCTGATGCATCTCACTATTTCCTATGAAGAACCACAAGGACCAAAGATAAATGAAAACACCAAAACAAAAGATCACAAAGTATTTTCTGGAATTGACCATTGCCATTCTGGTAAAATTTTGAAACACGTAAAGTCATATTTTTTTCTTTGTATCTGATATCCATTGGTTTTTACCAATTTTGCTATTTTTCCTGTATATTAATGATAATTGTGAACACTAATTAAGCTCCTGGCCACACTTACTAACTAATACATGCAGGACCCTGCAGCTGTCCCTTGAAATGACTTTTTCCAAGATAACAATGAGATGTAATTTACACCTTTCTACAACAGTGCAGGGAAGGAGACAGAGGAACAATTTTTGATCCTGATTTAATAAATTAAAAGTGACTTAGTCAGTAAAATTGGAGAGGAGCTTAAGTCTGTAGGTATTAGTTTAATACCAAATTTTCAACTTCGTGTTTAGAATTGATTCTTGGTTAGTAATATACTATTTCAGTTAGTAGTGTAATCTCCTTACGAGTACAAACTCCAGCAATAAAATTCTAACACGCTTTATTCTTTTATTATGACTGCCTCTGACACCGAAACAAACTCATATGGCGAAAAGAGGTTAAGACTAGAAAACAAACACACACACAAACTTACTTAGCAAAGTGAACTAATCGTAAACAGAAACTCAACGAACAAGAATTTTAAAAAAAATTAAAACCGTGCTTTTTTAACTCTTTTGCGCTCACAGAAACATTACGTAATATTTAGCAACAACGTTTTGCGAGAAAACATTACCCAGAAACAATTTAAAAGATGGTAAGGACTTGTTTCCATATCTCAAACCGCCCTTGGATACCTTGTGATGCGTACACAAAGTAAATACTGATTATAGGCCTAAGCACTGAAAATACTGATAAGGGTTAGGGTTTAAATGGTTAGCTTCTTTATAGCGTTTGGGTTTCCGATATGGTACCGCGCTTTAAAACTCACGGTTACTCATACTGTCCGACTGCGCGTTTGTTATCTTTTTAATCTGTACGCAAACGTTCAGCTGGTAAAACGTGATGTAGTTACCGCCGTCATCTACTGTTACATAACAACAGACTTTAATTACGCGAAACGTGACTCTCGCCTTTCAGCATATGACGGTGTTATGTTACAAAGGGTTTGTACTTTACTTCACTTAATAATTTTACAGCAGATAAATATATGTACATACAAACATATAAATAAATAGCTGCTGGAACACCTAGCAACAGGAATGAACTTCCCTGGTGATAAAGGCCACCAGAAACAATATATGTAAAACAAGAACATGAATAAAATATACATAATGACAGGCAATATTATAAAACGAATGTAGTAAAATGTTGTGTTACAAAAATAATGCTGACTGAAATTAAATAACAATTACATTAAATCTCTGCTATCAGCAGCAAAACAGTCGAGTCTTAGGTCTTTTTTGAACATTGATTTGTGATTCCCTCTTCCTAATAGATATAGGTAAATTATTCCAAAGACGAGCAACTCTAAGAAAAAAAGACGACCTAAATAATTCTGTTCTTGTATAGTTAGTTTTAAAAGTTAGTTCAGTGTTCCTCATAATATCGGGTTCATGCTCAGAATTATAAAACTGCAGATAATTAGAGATATCGAGGCCATGATAACTATGCAGGCATTTGAATGAAAAAAAAATGAAGAGTAAATAGATTCGTCTAGAAGATAGCTACATTAGACTAGTCTTACTCAAACGTTCTTTGTAAGAAATCCTATTCCCTGCCATGAGCTTAGTCGCCCGACGTTGTACAGCCTCTGCCATATCGCCTAAATAAGCTTGATGAGTAGACCACACTTGAGAGGTCTAACGAGGTGAACATACAGCTTTTTAATAACATCAGCAATGACACACGACAAACGTCAATAGACATTTTAGCCTAAATTTTAGTAAATTGTCAGTGTAATAAGAGTAACTGAGCTCAATGCCTTGTTGTCTTTTTTATATAGTCATCTTGCGTTTCAGTGCGATCCGAAACCTTTTAAGCGATTTATCGCTTTTTGAGTTTCCTCTCATAAGAAGAGTAAAAGCTACATACTCGGTCTTGAAGTCACTCCTTCTCGAAGAGAAAAAAAGACACTTAAAGCATCCCAGCCGCCCCAATTCCTCCACAGAATCATAGTACAGGGTTAAGCGCTTCGTTCCAGTAAAATTCTTAGCCAAATTCATCTCAACAGCGCATACTACAAAGCTCTGGATTTTTATTATGTTGACGGGTCAACAGATCACAAGTTGCGTGATCGATTCCACAGCGAAAGTGAACAGTACAAGTTGCGTGATTCAATGATTATATTCTTTGCATAGCGTGTTGTAATCCGAGAGGTTTGTTTACGTCTAAGGAAAAAATAGCTTGACCTTTCAAACGAATATAAATTTAGATATGTTTAAAGGGTTTAGGCTAAGTTTTAACTTTTTTTCCCCAGAAAATTCCACCATTGCTTCTGGCGAAGTAAACACGATCTTACATTTATCACCGTCAGCGTGTTCCATAGCCAGACGTAATACCTTTATAGCGCATTGAATATTCCCTTCGAAAGTGAACAGAAACAAAAATTCCAGATTACGAAATCTTCTGTTTCGCACGCAAAACGAAAATACAGCTTAACTCTGGATAATTTCAGCCTTAGTAGCCAGCAGCTGGTCCCAAATTAGATACTTTATCCTTGCAAATGTCCTGACGCCCATCGCCAAAGGATTTTGGCCCAAGTTTGACCAAATAAACATTTTTCCCGTCGGCGGCCATTTTTTTGTCTAAACAGTTAATTCGCTAATTTGACTAAACCCTCCTGAGAGGGGATATGACGAAAAGAACTGAGAAATGGCCTGTAATTGGCTGATAATGACATCATCCGCGGAGGTTTGGGATTAGTAACCGACAAAACGAAAAATAAATAAACCGAAGGCAGAGCAAGAAACCGCCCAGCCTCCGGCTGCGTGGTTTAAAAAACTTCACTTAGATTTGTTACTGCTCGAGGTGAAGAAAGTTGCGAAATACACTCGGACTGCACAAAGCAAAACTTCTAGTATACTGTAGATCTGCTCGCAATCCGAGAATAACTGAGGAAAACAAGGACAGAAAGTGACTAAATTACACCTCAAATACCTCTAAGGGAACAAACAAATTACATGTAAGCACTAAATTCCTGATTAACACATTCTGCACACTAAGAAAACTGACAATTAAATTCCTAAGAGACAAAATACAACCGGGATAATGAACAGACGTTTGGACCTAATAAGCAGTATGAGCTGTATGAGAAGGCCACCGAAGATACATATTGAAACTGCGAGCAGGGGCTTCAATAAAAGCCGGTTACCGGCGGTCTACTCCCGCCTGTAGAACCTCTTACCGCCGTCTGTTTGGATTTCATTAATGAAAATAAAAATGATATTAATAAAAAAAGCAAACAATGACAACCACTGATTAGAAACTTTTAAATGCTACAAAAACAGCACACTTTCTGATGCCCAGAACGCTGGAAATCGCATTTCCGAGCTTCTAGATTTCAAATATTTCTGGGGGTGCATGCCCCCAGACCCCCCTGGGGAAAGGGGTCTTGTAGCCCCTTGAGTGGTCGCAGCCGCTTATTACACCATCAGTGGCCGCTTATAACTAAAGTTATTGAAACCCCTGTGCGAGATGAAGTAACTGAAATATTTCAAGGCCATTTGGAAGAGAATTAAGACTGCAAGCAGTTAGAAGTTATACTAACAAAAACTTGTGGATGTGAAACAAAGAATCTTAAGTCAAACAGATCAAGAAATCTTGTCCTTATGTGAAGTCAAAGCAAAAGAAAGAAGAAATTAAAGGATCTGGAGAGGTCACCACACTACAATTATCTGCCTCAAGGGGAAAATCATGAATGCAATTAAAGAAAATATGCCAACACAAAAACACAACAAACTACCTCAAGTGATGGCACAAACAGTGAGTTTTATTAGATTACCAAAATTATCCTTTCTAAAGTTTAGAGGAGACGTAACCAAATGGAACACCTTTTAGGGTTCATTCAGTCTGCAATACATCGTAACGAAAGATTTTCTTACATTGACAAGTTCAATTATCTTAACTCTGTTCTTAAAGCAGCAGCAGCTCATGCTATCCAAGGTCTTACATTGACCAAGGTAAACTACGAAGCCACAGCCAAATTGTCACAGGAACATTTTGGCCAAACCCAACAAGTTATCAGCGCACATATGGATTTTTTCTCAATGTGTCACCATGTTCTAATGATCACTCTTCAATCCTTAGATACATATACAAGATTCAAATGTGTCCATTCCAGCAGTTTGGCCTTGCTCACTGTTTCAGCAGTTCATTACTCACTCACTCACTTAATCCCAAAATGCCCATTGGCACATAGGGCATCAAGCGGATCAATATGGAAATCTCTTAATTCCAATCATTATGTCCAAATTGCCACCCGAGATTAGGTTCCAGACAGCCAGAAACTCTATGGACTCAGTATGGAAAATTGATGAGCTGCTGAGTCTAATTAAGATTGAAATCAAAGCAAGGGAGGCAAGTGAGATCACAAAAACAGGTGAAGACCGAAAAAAATGTAAGAATGTGCCTAGACATTTGACATTAAAATGTAGATAGGACCCTGCACGCACTCTGATTGGTCAAAAACCCATGTTTTATCAGAGTATAAAACATAAAAAAGTGTGTTTTATTGTTTTGCGCATGTAAAATCTAAATTTTAAAGCAAATGAAGAAGCCCAAGCTGTGTATTACAGCTGTACACTGTGATACACGGCTTAGGCTTCTTTATTTGTTAATCATAGTTGCAATGAAGTAGGAAATTGGGGCCTCCATGTTTGTTAATATTTAGAATAAATTTTCAGGAACTACCGGTACTTTTTTCCTCTTTAGCTAACATTCTTTGGTTTTACCACTTTGGGTATTTTTCCTTTCCATTAAACAATAATTGTAATGAAACAATTACAACATTTAAAGCAATTAAGCTCCTGGTCACACCCATTGACTCCTGTGCCGCCCATAACACTTCTGACATCGTCACCTTTGCACAAAATTGACATCATCCAAACTCAAGTTCTGCAGGAGGAAGAGACCTTTCCAACAGAGTGAGCAGCTCAATGGAGCCTGAGATATACATGAAAAAGCTATGAAATATGAGTGAAAAACTCGGAGCAAAAGTCTTAGCTACTACAGGGTAAAAATTGACTGTCTCCAAAGATGCTTTCTCAGACATTTCTGAACTGGAAGCAAGCCCGGAAGTGGGACAATCACTGCAGCAAAATGATAGGAAAAGGAGAAAATGGAAAGGCAAAAAAAGTTAAGAAAACAAAAAGCTTCAAGACATACAGTAGGACACTTTCTTGTCCAAAAACTCAAAAATCTCAAAATTCTGATTTCTACATATACCTGAGCAAAAAAGTGATAAAACATGATGCTAGTGTAATAAGAAAGGCATTAAGTGTCTCCTTGCAAACAACTTTTTGAATATATTAGAGCTACTTTAGCTCCTATCCAGGCTATAAGTGTTCAAAGGCCTCCAGGTGTCAATGGGTTAAACGTAGTTTACATATTTATACCTTGATAGAGGAGGAAATTTCAGCTCCTTCAGAGTGTGGTGTTCCCCCCTGAAAAAGACATAATAAAATAAATATAGAATATACAGCTCAACTGTACAATTAACAATGCCTAAGGTCAATTTTGGTCTTAAAACTATATTGAAAAAAGAAAACCTCTCAACAAAATACTGAAAATAAGGATTACAGCTGTTTATTCAGCAACAAAGCATACGTCATATATTATTACCTTTAAAGTTTCTATAAAATAAAAACAAATTGACACAAGAGTTAAGGGAACATCGTCTTTAAGTCAAGAAGTAACACTGTATGATAAAACCAAAAAGTAGCTAAAATGAATGATGAATGATAGGAAAAGGGAACATTTATATTAACAAATATAGTTTTTTGCTCAATAGAAATAAATAATCATGCAGAATTAACTAAATGCATATTAATCATTATGCAGATTATGAAGTATGGAGAGCTTTGAAATATTGTTTGGCCTGGAATTACCAGATAATTTTCTCAAAATTCTTTTGGCCATGAAGTGGCTCAGTCTCAAAATGTCATTGGTCGGGAGTGTCACTAGAAACACTGCCTTCATGTTGTCAAAAGATCAAATTAAGGTCCACAACATTAGGCACACCTGCACGTTAGTTGCCTAATGTTCTTTATATTTAAACTTGCAGGGATCAAAAAAAAGTGCCATTAACTTGTCCCAGACAAGTAGATTTTCCTGTTGGGCAAGTAACATTTCATATAAATGGAAGTTGAAAAGTCATTAGTGATGCGTGACAGGTAGTAAGAGATTAAGTTGATATTTCAAGAAATAATTATCAAGAAGTGTCCAAATTGTCTATTAACACAGACGTTTCGGGTGTACAACATTCCATGCTCACTTGCCCAATGGGCGAGGGCCCAGGCAAGTTGTCTGCCAACTAAATAAAAAAATAAATAAATACACTACGACCTGCCCAGGAGAAGCAAAATTTGATAGCGGCTTCTCCAAGAGGCAAGATAGAACTCAGGTTCTTCTGAGCCCTGAAACAGCCAGTTCACATTCAGATTATACAATATGAGTGCTTGCAAAAATAATATATTAATAGACATGTTTTCTCTGCAATTACCTGTTATTGTTCAATATTCTTGTTCAATATTCTTATGGCCACCAAGTAGTTCAGTCTCAAAATGTATTAGAGTGCCACAAGAAAAACTTCCCGTAGTCTGAAGATTAATTTCCAAAACATTAATAAGCACACCTGCTGGTAAGCTGCCATATGTTTCACATAAAACAGCCAATAGTTAATGTTCATGTCAAATATAATGTCAAAGGTTTACAAAGTTGTTTTCATCATTCTCCAGATCATGATGCACGTTAAGAGATTTTGCAAATAAATTATACTAAAAGGTTCTCGCTCCAGTTATTATCTTGTTCAATGTCCCTAAGGCCATCAAGTTCAGTTCAGTCTTGACTGCACTGCTGTCCGAAGATTATAAATGTCCATAACATTAAGAGCATGTGTATGTAAATTGTAACGTTTTTGCCAGACGTACATGCAAATTGCCAAATGTTTTTCTTTAGGAATAATGGAAATTCCATGGCGGAGCAGGCTCTCAAAAACCCAAATTTTTTAAAGGTAAACATAACCTAAAACTGGAATTTCCAAAGGGATGCGAGGTGGTGCGGACGTCAAATCAAAACGCCTACCCAAGTAATTCCCATCCCACTCAAACTCCAAATATAAAGGCATGAAGTGGCACTGGAAAATAATTAACAATTATTCTTTGAAATTGAGGTAAATATTCTGCCACTATTCACCGAGATTGAGAAGAATAATTGTTTTAGTATATACACAGGAAGTGATCTTAACAACATTTCAGAAGGAAACCATTAAAAATCGATTTAATTGACCTCTCAATTCATGCGTGGAAAACGTGCAAGCTGTACAAAGCATGCGCGAATTCGCGAAACTATTTACAGAATCTTTGAACATGGAAAATCTATAGTTAATCTTCGAAAAAACCTCGTGACACTCTAGAATAATGGTCCTTAAACACCGTTCAAATAAGTGTGAATAAAAAGTATGCTTTATTCAAAAGTATGCTTTATTTTTGTTTGGCTTACGCATTATTCACTCGGTAGGGGGTGAATAATGCTCATTAGCCAGAGATAGTGAACCAATCAGATTGCTTAAAACACCAAGATCACTGAGTGTGTATATACTAATGTACTTTATATGCGGGTAAACATTATCAAGAAGGTATCTAGCTATTCTATAGGTTGGTGCCTGGTAATATGAAAAGCAGCAGAATAAATTAGTTGACCGAAAAGTATTTGTTGAACCGTGACTAGTAAGATTGATGATTTGAAAAATAAGTTTTTGGTCTAGAGTTTTGGGGCTTTCCATGCTTTGAAAAACTCTAGAACAAAAACTTATTTTTCAAATCCTCGCGTTATCAATGAACCCTTTTCCCTCAACTAATTTAGTCTAATGTTTTTCACGTTACCAGGCACCAACCAATAGGGTAGTTCCATCTTTCTGTATAAACCACACACAAACCACAATTTCTTGATTCGCTCCTGAAAGACGAAAGGCTAGCGCTGGAAAAGTCAGCTTTCGAATTTCTTTATGGTGGCCAATTCATACTATCAACCCAGTTGAGAAAACAACATTATTTATCTTATAATAATACACATGAAAAAATTAGTCGATTCTGATTGGCTGAGAGCAGTGTAATTCAAGTGTAACACCAGTGCAAAAAGTGTAACACCAGTGCAAATTACACATCGTAATTCTGGATTATGATTTACAGAAAGACAATGAGAAATTTTGTAGACAAATGATATCATGCAAAGCTATGAAAAAAGTTTTGTTCGGAAACTTTGAAAAAAATTTTCCCGAATGCGAAAAAAATGGCTTCAAGAAACATCTTCCGGCACTTTTTCGGCGCGAATTTTTTCATGTTTGTATTATTAATAAGTAATCAGACGGTTTTTCTCAGTCAATTTGAAATTAGTTTGAACTTGTGAGTTTTTCAAAAACCTTAAATTGCACTTTCCGAAGCGGCTCGTGCAATTTCAGTTTTTTTTAAAAAACTCACTCGAACAAATTAATTCCAAATTGAACTCGAAACTGTATGATTACCTATACTAATACTCCCCACCGACACATTTTATATAAGCACCACAGATTCTTTAGAAACTTACCCCCTTTAAAATTATGAGGTTGCTTGCCACTTGTCCCGCTCAAAAGACTACATGTAATTCCCGGGAGTCAATCGTTGAGAGTGAGTATTTAGAATTGCTAGCGGATAGTTCACGTTTGCGCTCACTTGTAAGTTCTTGCAGGCTGATTGATTTCTGTGCCCTCAGCTCCATTTCCTTGTGATTTCCTCGTCCTGCTTGCTCGGCGATATACAATCTGCAAGCATCTTTGAATGAAACCATTCTTCATTGAAAAAAGAGAATGACATTAACTTCAGAAACATAGGTAAAGTCTGCATACGAGCCAAGTGGCCCATCAGGCCGGAGCTTATCCCGGTTTCCTTAGCATGAAGCGACTGAGAGTATTTCTACTCCCCCCTGGATGGGATGCTAGTCCCTCGCAGGGTTACCCCCCAGCATTAAATTCGCCGGTACCCATTTATGCACCTGGGTGGAGAGGGGCACTGTGAGAGTAAAGTGTCTTGCCCAAGAACACAACACAATGTCCCCGGCCAGGGCACGAACCCGGACCACTCAATCCGGAGACGAGCGCAGTAACCATGAGGCCACCGCGCCTCCCTCAGAAACATAGAAAACCTTTTAAATCAACCAAAAAAGGTACCTCAGCCCAGAGGGGTACTCCCTTATAAGGGCTTAATGGGGATGTGCGGCCAGCCTGGGTATGTTTTCGGGATTTTTGTCTTAAATAGGGTATCGAATTTATCATTTTTTGCCTTGAATTTCTCAGGGTATCGATTTATCAATTTTTGTCTTAAATGGGATATCTTTTCTTGGATGATAAATTTTTTTTTACAAGCCCTTGTAAATTAATATTGACTTCTGTTGACTTTGGCATTGATACCAGGCACATTAAATTTCCATTGATTACATAACAAGAAACTGAAAGCCACACAATTTGTAACCGCAACTTTTAATCTATGTCTTAAACAGGGTATCAAAAATCGGAAGTCTGTCTTAAACAGGGTAGGAAAATCAGTGATAATTGTCTTAAACAGGGTCAGGGTATGAGGGGCCAGGCAGCAACTCCCCACCCAGGGATATATCGAGTACCCCCCCCCCCCGGGGTCACCAGTTAATTGAAACTCAATAACAACACATTTTTGCTTACATGTGACACATTTTTCGGCTCTTACTTCGGGTGGAAGACACAGAACACTAAACAAAAGAACGCAGCTAAACAAACCTATTGTCTCCATTGTTTTCCTCGTTCTTTTGTCCTTTTGTCTTCTACTGTTGTTCGTCAGCTGTGTCTTCTACACGAAGTAAGAGCCCATTTTTCTCTGTACCTTGGAAGACCTTGGTAGGCCGGAGGTGTGTTCTCTGTTGATGCATTGGAATTGCTTCCGCTCTGATCTGGTTCACTTCACCATTTGTAAAGTTCACGTGCATTTCTAAACTTCCCATCGTACTGCGGCGGAGAAAAATTGGCGAACAAAGGATAGTCCAGCTGATTCCCAGTGGGACCGGCACGACAATAACCAGTCGCCTATTTCATCATTTTCATCTTTTTCGCCTCCAGGAGAACTGAAGTATGCAAAGAGAACACAGCGGCCATTTTTAATTTTTAATTTAGGCGCGCGGTCCATGTGACTCAAAAAAAATTTCGGTTCCAGACCGCGCGCGCGTTTTAGAATTCTAATAACACACATGAAAAAAATTACTCGATTCTGATTGGCTGAGAGCAGTGCAGTTCTAGTGTAACACCGGTGAGCACCGGTGCAAAAAGTATAATACCAGTGCAAATTACATATCATAGTTCTGGATTATGATTTACAGACAGACAATGAGAAATTTTGTAGGCCAATGATCTCATGTAAAGTAATGACAAAAATGTTGTACGGAAACTCTGAAAAACGTTTTCTCAAATGCGAAAAAAAATGGCTTCAAGAAACACATTCCGGCACTTCTTCCGCGAGGATGCCTATATACCGAACCAGGACTCGAGCCAGGATTCGAGCCAGGACTCGAGCCAGCTTCATTTTTTTTTCATGAACGCTATTATGGGTTGCCGTACTGGACATGCTAGGGAAAATGTGCATTGACGATAGTTTATCAAGCCAAATTTATTTCACTACTACTTCAAATATACTTAGCTGTCTTAGCAATCCCCAATAGCGTCGTGCACACCTCAGTTTCTAAAAATAGATTACATCACCAGAGACCCCCCACATGGCTCAGACAAGAATTACAGTTCGATAGAAGGTTTAGTATGAGCGAGTTGTCTTCTCGATCAGAAAATCAGGCAAAAAAAGAAAGATTGGTGGTCTAGGTTGTTGGATAGCTTAAATAATGTTAGAAAGCGAACACTGCTGCTGTGGGTAATGTAAAATAGATTCCGAGAGTCCAGAAAAGAGGATAAATGTCACAAATTGAGCGAGGGTCTTACAAAGCCGCAGTGACAGACAACAGATCCCAAAACCTCCAGGAATCGGAAGTCGAGAAGTTTTAGCGCGGCCGTTGCGAATAGCCGATCAATGTGAAAATACTTCACAGTGAAACGTATTACGAAGAAACTTATTTGTTGTTTCCCCTGGGTCTTGAAGAGAAGTCTTATCAGTTGACTTATTGCCAGAAATTCCCAAACTCAACCACCCGAGCCGTCCACACAAACGAATACGACAGAACCAGAGGACATGTACATAATAATTATCTCTGAGACAATTCCAAATGTAGAGCAGAATTTGGTGTTCTGTGCGGCAATTTGAAGGGCCATGATTTTAATAGAGCCATTTATCCAACCACATAAACAAATCTGTGACCGTGGACAGACATCATAGCACAGGTGGCCCATACAAGCAGTGTGTCTGTTTATGTTCAAAATCAGGAGCCTATCACTTGGAGCCCTCATCTCCTAATTTCACACCTTGAGCTATTTTTAGAATTATTATTGGCGCGAAAACATCAGCCACGCCTCCTACCTGCCCCCAAGCTGAACCAATAAAAATCTTCTTGCTGAACTGTTTAATTGTACTGTTTAGTTGTTCAAAATGGCGGACGAACTGGACTCGTCGTTCTCAGAATTTTCCGACACAAGTTCCTCTTCTTATCACAAATTTCAGTTCAAAAGGTTTTGCCTGTCTGTGAAAACCAGTTAATTGGCTGGGCACAAAGGACAAAGACAATTAAAAGAACCACTCAGAACAAAATGAATACATGTAGCCAACATGAAGTGCAAAAAAAATATGTGAAGGTACAGTCATGAGTCACATTGGTTTTGGTTTCATCTATGATATTTAGATTTAAAAGTGGTGCAAGGTTTTGAAGCCAATAATTATGAACCTTTATGCAAAACCTTGTATCAATATAATATTACTTTCAGCACTCGAGTGAAAACTGCTCTATGTAAGTACCCTCATGTATTTGTTGTACACAAAATGATGTTCCTGTTTGAGATTTAAGATGTGTACCATAATATTATTGGGTGACCTGAATTTCGTCAATCTGCTGAATGATTTCAAGTTTTTACATGTACTCTATCCATGTAAGTGCTCCTATCTGCAGCAAGCAATTCACATTGTTTAAAGCTTTTACATACTCCACAATTAAAAATCTGAAAGAACAACATTATTATTACTGCCCCGATGTTGTTTCCAGTGGTTTGATGGCTGTCTATAAGTGAACATATGCCATTCTGTTTTACAAAGATTCCCACAGAGCATCCACACCATATCTACTCTTGGTTAAAGACTGTTGAACATAGGCAATCAAATCACTATAGTCATCTGCATCTGTAAACCCAAACTCTAATGAAGTGGACTGAATGCTGCATTCAGCACCAGCAGCATTAACTACATCTTCAACATCCAGATAGACAGTAGTGTCAGCATAAAGTTCCTCATATAAACTATTTCCATCACATGTTGCATTTGTGAAACATTTTGTCCAAATTTGCGGCAGTTCGTCCCAAATGAGTGAGATATCAAGGTTGTTTTTCAGACAGTACGCTCCAAACAACTGCAATTAAGGTGCACGCATTGCTTCCCTGTCTTCTCCCTAAGGTTGATTGGGAGATCTCCCATGGAAATTTAAACTGTGTGACATTGGAACTTATATGAATAGCTTTGACCTGTATAACATGTCCTCCATCTAAGTCTAAACTTACATCACAGTATCCCATTTCTGAGTACCTGTTTGCAACCATTTGTCCCTTTCTATAAATGAACCTGCCAAGAGCAGGTCCATAGTTTAGAGCTGAAAGATTGCCCCACTTGTATGCTTGAGAACACTAAATAGACTCCAAATAAAGCACTCCCATTAATCCTCAGTGGACTAATAAAATGCTTCCCATCAGGAGATACACGACAAAAAAACATGCACAAAATGCCAGAAAACAGTAGACGACAAGCCTCAGAAGGTCCCATGTCTGGAAAATGGAACAAAATGCCAGTTAACAATAATAACCAAACTAAAGTTAATTTAATTTTAATTGCAGTTACATAGTGTAAGATCATCACGCAGCCGCCCCCACCCCCCCCCCCTGCATTCCCCTTTTCCTCAGCGCAATAGGGGAATTCACTGGGACTGATGAATATACAAAATGTTACTAGGTTTACTAGAAAACTGTAAATTGTGTGCTAAGTTATGGTGTTTACATGAGAAACATGGAATGGAACTTCCTCATGTACATTTAGTGTTCAATCTTGTTACGCTGGTAAAGTAGGTAAATGGAACAATGGAATGCATGCTTGGAATAACTTCTTTGTCTGAGGAAAAACAAAACAAAACAAAAGACCAATTCATCTGTCAGTTTTCCCTCCAGTAAATGCACTGAATGACACACAGCAGGTGGGTGTAGGCTGGTCATAAGTTTACAAAAGCTGATTTATTGACCTACCAAGCAAGGAATTTCCTTTGCCTTGACTTCTTTGAGTTATCAGGGTACACTGCACAAAACAATCAACATTAAATGACAAATTATTAATATTTATTTATCACATTCAACTTTTAAGACTGAAATTTATAAGTATTAAATTTGTAATAGAAACTTGATTGATGTATGCAAAGTAAGAATTTGTAGTATATTATTAGCACTAACATTTTAGGTTGACACTGCTGATGCAAAGTGGCGTAGTGTATGCTGTACCTTCAAGTTGTCCCTAAGTCAGGACTGCAATTAGATTTAAAAAATTAACTTAAATAATTTGTATAATTTGACTGGTTAATCAAAGCAATTACAGTATTCATGTTAACTTTGATCTAATTCTATTCTTTATTTACATATTTTCATGTTTAATCTCTTCTGGACGAAATGAAAGGCTAGTGTCTAGATACCCGGCAGCCGGGAAGTGTTTTCAAAATACTCCATACCCGGCAGTCTGAAATTATTCAAGAATTTTCACGGAAAGACTCATCCAATCCTTCTTTAAACTGTAGATCTTTGTTTAGAAATGTCAAGCGATTTCAATTATAATTTTGGCTTTGTAGTTGAGGAAATTTTCGAGCTTGGGCATACTATCAAATCTCGATGTTTCGACACTTAGAAAAATTTCGTACTCTGACCCCAGTGTCAACTCTCAGAGAATAATTTCTACAGAAATTGAAGTGTGAACCCTTTGAGAGTATTCGATATTTGTTTAGAAATGCGAAGCGATTCTAAATAAATAAACAAAACAAACTAAACAAAAGCAAAACACCTTGCTCTTGCCACTCTGAAAATTACACAAAACTTTCATCCACGCGACAGAAAGTGCTGCTTTTCTATCTTAATTCAGGAAGATAATTTTCGTAGCACTGTTTTGCCAGAGTTGCGAATTTTCTGCAGAAACCAACATTCAATATATTGAAATTCTCTTGTTCTTCACTTGTAAAACGCAAAGCGATTTTCCAGCGCTCTTCGAAGGCTTTCACTCTGGGCGATTTCAAAAGTCGTTCCCGTAATTCGCTTTCCACATTCTTAGCCTCTTTGTCAGAAAAAATCCACAATGATAATTCTTCCATTTGCTGCTTATTTAGCGATTTTGTTTGGGAAGCAAGCTTCCTCTTACCATTAGTTTTTGCCTTGGGTGTTTTTCAGCGTCAGCTGTTTCTCCGCCACTGTCCTCAGCTTGGCTTTTCCGAGACACTTGATTGATTCCAAAGAAGAATCAAGAAAAGAGGAACTTGTGTGGGAAAATTCTGAGAACGACGAGCCCAGTTCGTCCGCCATTTTGAACAACTAAACAGTACAACTAAACTTTTCAGCAAGAAGATTTTTATTGGTTCAGCTTGGGGGCAGGTAGGAGGCGTGGCTGATGATGTCATGTTTTCGCGCCAATAATAATTCTACAATAGCTCAAGGTGTGAAAACGCCGTAGCACCCGTAGCCTCCCACGCAGACGTCCTTAGGCTTGTCACGCGTGACAAGCCTAAGAACGTCTGCGTATAGCACCCGTAGCACCGGCCTAATTAGGAGATGAAGGCTCCAAGTGATAGGCTCCTGTCGAAATATAAAGAAATGTATCGGGGAATATTGAAGAGTCTTAATATCATGAACTTATATCAAGGAATGTCTAAGTTAAAGCTCAAAATAAATGTAAACGTTCCTCAGTTGCTTTGTATTGTCGTTTCTGTGGCGCTGAATGGCGAATTTGAACGATTTTGTGGGTTTTGCGTTACTGTTACTATACCGACGTTATAAGAAGGAGACAAGGGTTCTCCTTCTTATAACGTACAGTAACAGTAACGCAAAACCCCCCAAATCGGTCAAATTTCGTTATTCAGAGCCACAGAAACAACAATACACAGCAACTGAGGTACGTTTACATTTATATTGAGCTTTAACTTAGACATTCCTCGACATAAAGTTTACGATACTCTCCCAACATTTCTTTATATTTCGAACATAAACAGACACACTGCTTGTATGGGCCCCCTGTGATCATAGCTATGTTTGGCACGATACGTGTACTGCAAATGGCGGGGGCTAAAACTGTTTTTTTATTTGCGAAGATAGAGCGGGCCAGTTTCATCACAGCAATGCAACGAATCCGGTCGGATCTACGGTTATTTCTTTATCACATATTTCTCTAGCTGGCTTGCTGACTTTCTTGTGGGTGATGCACCTGAATGTCGGGCACAATTATAATATTTTTCTCTGCCATACGGTAAGGAGTGTGTTCGTAAACAGCCTTCATACATGAGAAGCGCATCTTAAAAATTTAAAACCATGCATTCACCACGTCACTACACCACAACGACAGCAACTTGTTTGGTACGCTCAGCAAAGTTAAGCCCTGTTCGGATGGACAGTGCTTGGGTGGGTGACCAAATCCGAATAGCCCGTATTGTAGGAACTGTTTTTTGTTTTTTTTTTTCTTTTTTCCCCTTCCTTTCCCAAGGCGATATTAAGGAGTGCAGAACTGCCATCCTTGTATAATGTCGTTTCTTCTATTTATCAACTTTAAGTTCCTCATTTCGCCACGGCCGTATTTATGTGTATTTAGTTAATAGCGAATTACATTATAGTATAATTAAACAGCGGGACATGTCGTTCGAATTCTCCTCAAATCTCTCGACTGTTGATCTTTCAAAACATTTAATCATGGCTTGGATCATTCGAAAATTCATGCAGCTCGTCAATTTTGTGACTTTCAGTGTCTTCTATATCTTTTTCGGCAATCGAGTATGGCTGAACCTGTATGAGCGGACGCATTCGGGAAATGGGACTTCTATAATTACAAGTAGCTTCAATTTATGAAAACGTTATTGCGAGAATTTATTGAATTTAGAACCTTTCTTCGTGTTTGATGCCGAGTCCGTAATGCTCGGTCCGCGTTTTATACCCGAGTCCGTATTTTATACCCAGTCCGTAATGCTTAGTCCGCGTTTTATACCTGAGTCCGTGTTTTATACCCAATCCGTAGTCCGTAGTCCCTAGTCCGCAGTCCATATTTTATACTGACCGAGCTAGTACCCAGTACCCTCCTGGGCAAATGCACGCGCATCAGTTTGAACTTTCTACGGAAGAGCTCGATTTCTACGGAAGGGTCGCACTCACTTTCAGAGAAGAAGGTCGTGATTGTTTCTACGGAAGAGCTACATTTCTACGGAATGAACACACCTTTTTATTAGAAGGATCAAGTGATTGTTTTTATCGAAGAAGCACTCGACAGTTCAGGGAACGATCGCAGCTTTTTAAGGAACAATCTTTCATTTCTGTACAGAACAGTTAGATTTACACAGAACACCACTATAGTTTTCAAAGAAGGATGGCATAATGTTAAAGAAATAGTTACATTTTTATAAGGAAGCGATGTCCCTTCTGGGCCACCGTACTCTTTACCATATGGATTAAAGGATTTGCTGACTGCAGCGTTTATCTTCTGTCGCGTGTTGACATTGTAATTCGTTCTATCGAGGTATGTTTTACGTTTGGGCTTCCGGGTTATGTTCGTTATATCGAGGAATTCGTTATATCGAGGTTCTATTCCATACATTTTACTGTAATGTTGGCCGGGACGTAGAGCATCGTTCGTAAAATCGAGGACTTCGTTAAATTGAGGTTCGTTAAATCGAGGCTCCACATGATGGCGGAAATGGCGGGTGGTCACGTTCCCGTGGCTCCGTAAATTTTCGCCTCTTTTCGTGCTTTCCAAAACCTTTGGATCTGGTGAGCTCGTGAAAATGGAAGAGTTACAGAAAAAGTATGTTATAAAAATCGTTTAATTCGAAATCCAGCAGACAGAAGAAGCTAACATTTGAAGAAATCGATTTGTCTGCATACAAGAGCTCTGCGGAATGTGCGGCCTTTGTCACCTCAGAAGATCGCATTCTCTTTTGGGTTAAAGCTCTACAAGAAAGCTATTTTGATCTTCTTGAAGATAATGATGACCATCACATTAAGTGGATTAACCATCTCAACAGCGACGACTCGGGCTTCGAACAAATCGAAATGAACGTCAGTCGCTTCACAGCAGTACCGGATAATCGGACCACTCTATTCACCATTACCACTTATCTGACGACTGGCGTTGTTATGTGCCTAGGAATCTCATTTGAATTGTGGTGCTCTAACGAAATTCCTCGACTGAAAGAAAACATAGGCACGCAAGGCGTGCAAGAGTTAT